>JASEVX010000003.1:88462063-88692285 GCA_031761405.1 Serripes groenlandicus
AGAGAGAGAGAGAGAGAGAGAGAGACAGAGACAGAGAGAGAGAGAGAGACAGAGAGAGAGAGAGACAGAGACAGAGAGAGATAAAGAGAGAGAGAGAGAGAGAGAGAGAGAGAGAAGAGAGAGAGAGAGAGAGAGAGAGAGAGAAGGAGAGCGAAGGAGAGAGGAGATAGAAAGAGAGTAGAGGGGGAGAGAGATATATATATGGAGTGGGAGATATGAGAGAGAGATAAAGAGAGAGGAGATGGAGGGAAAAGGAGAGGGATAGAGAGAAACAAGGGAGAGAGAGAAAGAGATGGGAGAGAGATGAAATTGAGAAAGAGAGAGATATATATATATATAGAGAAAGAGAGAGAGAGAGAGAGAGAGAGAGAGACACACACACACACACACACACACACACACACACACATACACACACACACACACACACACACACACACACACACACACACACACACACACACACACACACACACACACACACACACACACACACACACACACACACACAGAGAGAGAGAGAGAGAGAGAGAGAGAGAGACACAGAGAGAGACAGAGAGAGAGAGAGAAATAGAGAGAGAGAGAGAGAGAGACAGACAGACAGACAGACAGACAGACAGACAGACAGACAGACAGACAGACAGACAGACAGACAGACAGACAGACAGACAGACAGACAGACAGACAGACAGACAGACAGACAGACAGACAGACAGACAGACAGACAGACAGACAGACAGACAGACAGAAAGAGACAGACAGAGAGAGAGAGAGAGAGAGACAGAGACAGACAGACAGACAGACAGACAGACAGACAGACAGACAGACAGACAGACAGATAAAAGACACGTTCAAACTCGGGACTGTTCGACTATGAAGTTCGCGCTCTATGTCTGATCCACATTCTCCAACCAGACTATTAGACTTTCGTCGTTTCAATATTTTCTGAGGAACAGTTTTCCATTAATGTTTTATCGAAGGATAAAATATGTATGTACAATTAGGTTATTTTGAATAATTCATTGTAATGTTAAAGCTCGTTAATAATTTCACTCCCAGTAGCTGCTGATTCTACACTTTTGATGTAAGGTAGGCGGTTAATATTAGCTTTAACCCCTTTAAATGCTGAATGTTTAAAATGAACTTGTCCAGCTGTGCATTTGGGAGAGTCCATAGCCAGTTCTAGAAATATACAGATTTCTTAAGACCCCAAAACGCCAGATACCGCTCCTTTGACTGTGTACAATGGTCACAAACCTCTGGTGAGAAAGTTATTCAAACTCTATCAAAACTGAATTTTTAAATGGAAGTTTGTAGCATAAATCAATCAATCAATCAATCAATTGATTAAATAAATAATTAATCAATCGATCAATCAGTCGATCAATCAATCAGTCGATCAATCAATCAATCAGTCGACCAATCAATCAGTCGATCAATCAATCATTCGATCAATCAATCAATCGATCAATTAGTTATTTTATACATACTGTTTGCAAAACTTTACTTGAAAGTTTGACTATATTGAAAGCAATACAGGTTATATGTATGATTAGACATTCATTGATTGATTATTTTATTCGATTGATTTGTTTCTTTTATTGACTGCCTTATTGATCGATTGATTGCTCGAATGATTGATTGATTGATTGATTGGTTGATTAATTGATTGATTGATTGATTGATTGAGTGATTGACTGTCTGACTGACTGACGGACTGACTGACTTCCCGCTAAAAGGTTTTTTATGAGCTGATATACAGCCTTTGATCAGATAGCATCGAGGAATAAAGTGTGGCCGAGTGGTCAGTGTTGGGATAGAGGTCAGTGTGGCGGTATTTAAGACAGGGTATACGGGTTCTGGTCAACGCCCATTTCCTTGTTAGTTAACCTTGGATCCCGAATGAGTGCTTTGTCATGGCTTAATCATTTACCACTTACAATCAATCTTCAAACATGGAGCAAACGATATTGAAAGATTCGATAAATCAAAGCATTATTATTGAATACAGTTGAAAATATTATGACACATGTAGAAATTGTTAATCATCCTTTTGTCACATTGTTTTCAAAGGTCGTCTGAGCAAATACATCAACATGCGTCTTTAGGTGTTAAAGGGTTCAATGCTGTTATGAAACCGCACAAAACTTAAGGAAAACAAAAACAAAAATACCATCAATGTAGCAGTGCGTTCAGTAACAGTAGGCTAACGGGAGCCAATCAACCAATCAAATTACAGCTATCCTCAACTATGTTACGAACCGTAACAACCCGTGAGCTACCAAACTGCTTCAATGAACGCATGACTAGTCATACACATCATTGGGTTTTGTTTTTTCTTGGAGCATCTACCATTTACTTGAAAGTTGGTATATACATTGCGTTACGGTGTACTTTTGCCTCTGCAGGTCAAGAAGGGACATTAGAGGATGTTATTATTGCATAACCTTATTCATTAAATATAAGCAGCTTCAATAAACGTTTTACCCAAAACATTTTTCGTTCAACCTATAATGTTTTATACTTTTAAAGATTAAGTTGAGGATAACGCATTGACCGGAGAGACTGTGCGAGAGTGTAAAGCCTCGGCTTTGTGCCCACTATTCCGGGATATTAAATGCGACCTACTTTTGCCTGCCAGAGTAAAAAAAAACACCTGAACTTATTACCCATGTTATTAACATATATGGATAATGGGCTACGGCATACCAACATCCACTGTGCGTCGACAAGCGAAGATCAAGTCCAACCTGCGCTTCCGTGCATTGTAACCTGATCAACTTCGTCTCTGTCAATCGTATACATGTATCTGTAAATGTATTCCGGAAGTCTCTTCAAAGCAATGTTAACAAAACCTCCAACTAAACTATTTTTCAAACTAATCGGCATTGTCAGAGATTGTTGATAGTTCCTAGAACTGGTATCATCTACACTGACCGTTGATTTACAATAAGTGTTTACAAATTCACGGATAAGCGGGTTCTGGATTTGGGATTTATCCACGTAAACGGCGCGAGTATTGGTAAAGTCTCTGAAGCAGACATAGAAAGTGATTTACATAATCTGAAATCTTGTTTCGCAATCGCTGTAAAATAAATAAGTTTAAACTTAATACACGGAGTAGTAATTGTATACAAATATTATATATATGAGAGGCGAACACTTTTTTTTCTAAAATTAGACTTTACGGATGTGTAGGCTGTTTTTTACGTTGTTCTCAAAATGCATTATACGTAAATGTCGTGTTACCCTTTTTCCCATACTAGAAATCTGCAGTAGACCACTTCGGAAATATCTAAGTAAATCCATAATTCTCTAAATAAAAGTATAATTAATGGATTCAGTTGAAGGCATTGTGGGAAAAGTCTTCTGCAGTTGCGTCAAAACGTGTTTAAATGTCGTAAATGGTAAAAATCGCGTTAAGCGGGTTAAAATGGTTCAAAACCTCCGAGGGTGGTTTTTCGTATGGACTGTCGGACAAACATGCACATAATGGATATAAACCATCCTATCGGAACGTTGATCACCAAGACTACAGTGTTTAACCCTTTCCCTCATATAGACGCTTTCTGACACCTCTGCAGCAGACGGCGCTTTGAAAACATAGTGACAAAAGAAGAAATTGCACAAAACGTGCAATTTCTCCTTTTGCCACAATGTTTTCCACTTTTAGTCATAGGTTATCCATTCAATTATAGAGATTTTTTATTTTTTGACAAAATATGTTCAAAGTCGTCTGCTGCAGAATTGTCGTATGAGGGAAAGGGTTAAATACAATATACTAACTTTGAAGAGGAATAGATGCTTGGCATTGCGGATCTATCTGTACATGGGGTTTGAAGACCATTGCTTACAGTGACCAGTATTTTATTTTCAACAATGTTTTCATTCATTCAATTACAGAGATTTTCCATTATTTGACAAAATATGTTCAAAGTCACCTGCTGCAGAATTGTCGTATGAGGGAAAGATGTTCAAAGAAGTCAACTAACATCTGTGATGTATGTGGGAAATGGTTAATATATAACTGAGATAACACTTTCCTCTTTATGGACGCTTTTCAACGCATCAACAGTAGACGACTTTTGAAAAACATTGTCGAACAAGATAAGTGTGTGAAACACTGATGCCCCCGAATTGCAACATCTAGTTCAAAGGTCAAGGTCGCAAGGTCAAAGAAAGGTCATGTCACAAGGAATACACATGTGCAATATGGTAGCCGTACCTGTTATGGTTCAAAAGTAGTGGTCAAGGTTAAAGGTTTTTTTCGGCAGACAGACAAAGAGACAGACAGGCCAAAAACTAGATGCCCACCGAATCGGTGATTCCGGGGGCATACACAGAAGAAACTGCTCACACTGAGCGATTTCTCCGTTCGCAACAATGCTTTCAACTTTTCTTTTGTTTAAAACACTTACACTTTCATTTATTGAGGTGTTGATTTTATTTTGATAACATGTTTTTAAAGAACAGAACAGAATATATTTTACTGAACTTAAACATATAATATTATTTGTTATCGTCATACAAAACATTAAAGTTAAAGTAAATCAAACGCGGTTACATCAAAACGAAGTCGTCTGACGCAGATGTGTTGTGTGTGGTACAGGGTTAGAGATTTAACCCTTTCCCTCATCAACAATTCTGCAGCAGACGACTTTGAACATATTTTGTCAAAACATAGAAAATCTCCGTAATTGAATGGATAACCTATGACAAAAAGTGGAAAAGTGCACGTTTTGTGCAATTTTTTCTTTTGTCACTATGTTTTCAAAGCGCCGTCTGCTGCAGAGGCGTCAGAAAGCGTCTATATGAGGGAAAGGGTTAAACACTGTAGTCTTGGTGATCAACGTTCCGATAGGATGGTTATATCCATTATGTGTTTTCAAAAAGCCGTCTGCTGCAGAGGCGTCAGAAAGCGTCTGTTTGAGGGGAAAGGGTTAATTAATGTTTATAAATAAGTGTATACGTATTGATTAGAGATCAGAAAACATTGTGGCACAAGGCATCTGCTACAGATTGAATTTCCGGACTAACGAAACAGATTTTATATGTAAATGGTCTTTCCGTTCCCGATTTCTTTTGTCCGGTTCCGGAACGCGAATTTTCCGGATTAACGGAGAATAATAAAGCATGAAAAATTCGTTCCCTGACTTTTATGTCCGGACCGCGAACTTTCCGGATTAACGGAGAATAATAAAGCATGAAAAATCCGTTCCCTGACTTTTATGTCCGGACCGCGAATTTTCCGGATTAACGGCGTCCGGATTAACGAGGTTCGACTGTAGACGCTTTCTGACGCCTCTGCAGCAGGCGGCTTTTTGAAAACATAGTGACAAAAGAAGAAATTGCACAAAACGTGCAATTTCTCCTTTTACCACAATGTTTTCCACTTTTTGTCATAGGTTATCCATTAAATTATGGAGATTTTCTATGTTTTGACAAAATACGTTCAAAGTCGTCTGCTGCAGAATTGTCGTATGAGGGAAAGGGTTAATTTGCGTCCCACTGATAGACTCTTCTATCACACCTTCGCAGCGGACGGCTTTTGAAAACATTGTGGAAAAATAAGATTGCAAAATTGTGAGAAATTGCTCATTTTGCCACAATATTTTTAATTTCATTTTATGAAAATGATTTACTTTAATGAGCCTGATGTCGCTTTATGTTGGTGAGTTTTATGTGGGAAAGGGTGAAATGGGATAATTTGAATACTTTCACAAGTGCATGTAAAATGTACATTGTAAATGTAACAAAGTTGTGACCAACTATACCATTTATGTATGTTATTGAACAGCATCTTGCCTTACTAGAACCTGGGCAATGCAAAACAGTGTTAATATCTAGTTTATAAAATTAGAAGCCTTATTCTGCATATAAAACGCCTTTTTGCATCATTCATGCATTCAATAGCCACTAAAACGGAAACGTTGTAACTAACAACGCCTATATTGACAGACCGCGTCGCTACGAGAGCTTGGCTTTCTTCGATCAGATGCGTCTATTGGTGGAAGACGAATGACGCGTGTCGCATTGTCTATATCTAACGTCGGCAAGAATGCTTGGCGAGCTTAGATCCGGGGCACGACTTCTTTTCGACTAGATGCGTCTACATGTGTGAAAGGGAGGATAAAACGTCGATAGGAATGCTTGCAGAGCTGGGATTCGAACTCATAACCCCTTGATTCACAGCCCGAAACGCTACCAACTGAGATGTCAGGGCTCTTCCCTGTTCGCAATGCCACGGGACGTCTGTTTTTGTAATACGTGGCACATATAGTTTATGATACGTTTATGATACGTTTGATGTCATCTGCTCTGTTACCAGCTGAGAACGAAATGGAATATCTGCCATATAATTTCCTACTGACTTTAAAACATAGTGGGTAAAAAAGAGAAATTCTTCTTTTGGGCAATTTTGCCTTTCTTCTCGACACTTTTTTGACGAGTTTGCTACAGCGGCGTCTAAATTCGCTTGTTTCAGAGAAAAACGTCATCCCTTTGATGTACAAAATAATGAAAGCTGCTCTACCAGATACTATAATCTATATTATATATATTAACAGATATAATCAAATTAAACCTATGTTCAACAGATTTTAACCCTTTCCCTCATACAACAGCAGACGACTTTGAACATATTTTGTCAAAAAATAGAAAATCTCCTTAAAAGTAGAAAACATAGTGGCAAAAGGAGAAATTGCTCGTTTTGAGCAATTTCTTCTTTTGTCACTATGTTTTCAAACAGACGTCTGCTGCAGAGGAGTCAGAAAGCGTCTATGTGAGGGAAAGGGTTAAGAATCGATCAAATGAAGAGGATGGGTTTTTGAATAATGAAATTACGCAGCTAATATCGTGTTATCAAGTCAATGATCCTGTTTTGTTCATATATTGCAAGGTCATTTTGTACATAATTAATGTTTTGTTAAAGTTTATTCTGGGTTTTAGAAAACCCTTTCCCACATACAAAAGATCTGCTTTGGTTTAGATTGTTTTAGTACAATATACTAACTTTGAAGAGGTCTAGATGCTTGGCATTGCGGAACTATTTGTACATGGGGTTTGAAGACCATTGCTTACAGTGACCAATATTTTCGTCTGTTGCAGAATTGTCGTATGTGGGAAAGGGCTAATGTTAAACACCCGGGCGCTTTCAATAATGTATCAGTTATATCAAAGTGTTTACTGGGTAAGTTATCAGTCGTAATGTTAACCCCATAATCGTGAGCTCCAAGGAGGGAAATCATTAGTTCTATTTTAAAGTATTTGGTATAACCCGTTCGGGTATCTAACCCGCGACCTCTCGCACCCGAGGCGGCCGCTTGACCACTACACCACTGGGGCTTTGCAACAAATCTGCATCAGACGACTTCATAAACATCCGGGCACAATTATTGAATAATTTTGCAACTGATAGTATATTATTTTTGAATTGTTGGAACCATTGTAGTACAAGGAGAAATGCTAAGCACGAGCAAGTTCTCCGTGTGTCGAAATGGTTTTCTTAAGCTTCAAAATGTGAAAATGAAGGTATGACCCTTTAACCCTTGTAGCGAGTGTTGAGCAATTTAGCCTTTTGCCACTCTGTTTTTGGGATAGGGGCGTGTAGCCACTATTCCATTGTCAACCTGCTTTCGAAAAGTCGGATTAAAGCTGCAACCACAGTCCACATGTGTATACCTACACCAAAATCGAGTTTTGATTGGTTATAAACTGCTTTTTCAACGATTTCATTGGTTCGACCGAATCACTAAAAAAAACCCGATTGCATTAATTAATGAGACAAAATAGTTCCAACGCATGAACTATGATTGCCCTCAATGTCAGTGGTGTTAGGTAACGTCGATCGTGCTGTGACCCCATTAGTATACAACAGTAGACTTATATAGAGAAATGTGCAAATCACTGTAAATAAAATTATTGAAAGGAGTTGAAACCATTGTGGCAAAAGTAGAAATTGCCTACGATAAGACATTTCTCCTTTAGTCACCATGTTTTCGATTGTCGTCTGCTGCACATCTGTAAGCGGGAAATGGTTACATCCTTCCCGTGGAAGCGGAACCCTTTCCGTGATACTATAACAGTTCGAATATTGAAAATATTGTTGAAAATGGAGCTATTGCTGACAATGAGCAATTCCTCCTTTTCACAAAATGCTTTCAAACACGTTTCAAATTAATTCCTTCATATTTGAACGTTTTACTATGGACATTGTTTTACTCGACACATTTTGAATAACATGCAAGAGATGAATGATAACGAGCAATGTTGCCTTACATCAAGGGGAAAAATATATAGTTGAAACCTTTGTGGAAAAAGAGGAAATGAGTCACGATAAACAATTTTGCAACCATCTGCTGCACATGCGTCAACAAGCGACTGTAAGCGGGGAAGGGTTGAACCGTTTCCGTTATAGCTACTTAGTTACATACGCATGTTGAAAGTGTATTTGCAAACGGAGCAATTGCTGACAATGAGGAATTCCTCCTTTCCAAACAATGCTTTGAAACATGAATCAATCTTGTTTTTCTATAACCTAAATAACGAAAACATTTGTCTACAGTTATTATTTTAACCTTTGCCCCTTTTAGTCACATTTGACTCACCTTAACAGATGAATGATAATCAGCAAGTTTGTCTTCTTCCACAATGTTTTCATCACTATTCAAAATAGGAAATAGAAATTAAATCTACAAATTAGAGATAAGTTAATTTCAACATTGATTGATTGGGGTTAACGCCTTTTTTTTTTAACATTTTCTCAGTAATACCACGGCGGCCAGTTCACCTACAAATGTATTTCCTGGTTTTCTCACGCAAGTACCCCACACAACAATCTTCCCAAGCAACTGGCTGCTTTTCCACATAGACTTAGCTCATTGGTGAAAGACGAATGACGCATGTCGCATTGATTGTTGTCAAACGTCGGAAAGATATTTGGCAGAAAATGTCAACATACACACGAGTTATAACCGCAAGGTCATTATTTATTTTATAATTGAGGCGCTTCTAGCGATTTTGGAACACAATTTATAATGTATTAATGCGTTAATTGAAGACTCAACGTCCGTTAACGTGTTATCTAGTCATTGATGTATCTGTTGCCAAATAAACTAGAAATGTAGTCTAAATAGGTTTTTGTAAATTAACCCTGTACGACTTCTGTAATCAATACTTTATGAGTTGTCTCTGTCTGTAAAGCTTGGAGGTATAATCCGGCGTCCATTACCATAACTTTAGAAGGCTGTTTTTGGAGTGTGTATATGTTTGTCTTTCCATGTTCTCACTTATTATATGACTTTCGCATGCAACACATGCGTTCCGTGAAATGCTCCTTTTCGTTAATGGCTACATGTACAGCCTGAAAACCAGAAAACGGGAGTGTCGCCACTGGAACTGTGTCAACAAAGCATGCATTGCTAAAAGTAACACTAAGAATGAGCTTCCTACCGAAATCGCTGATGAAAACAATCCGCCAAGAGATGATAGCAGTATTGCTGCTGCGGACATCATGAGTGGTGTCCGAAAGCAGGTACGAGGATCAACACAGCCGGTACCCTCCATCTATAACTATATGCTGGCAGAAACAAGATCGATCGAATGGGACAATTCCTATGTGACTAAGCAGCGGGTAGAGGGAGACCGCCGCTCTTGGAATCATTACGAGAATGATGGTCCACGCACTACCAATCATGTTGAGGGTTGGCACCATAAAATTAACAACCAACTACGACACTGCCATCCTAATAGTTACACATTGATAGATCTGGTCCATGAAGAGCAGGCTGCTAACGAGGCGAAGCTGTTCCATCAAGCCAACGGTGGAAAGCAGCGACCAAGGAAGCGGGTATACCGTTAGCTTGAGCAAATGCTCATCAGACTGAAGCATCAACTGCGAACTGGCGAAATGGACATCATGACGTGTGTTGATGCTGCTTCTCACTTAGTCAAATTAAAGTGAATATGTACAATAAAAATATTTCAAGATTTATATCTATTTTGTGCTATGCATGTTCATATTTGTGTTTGTCTTATACATGTTAATATCTATATTTTCGAATTAATGCTTATAACTCAAAATAAAGAATATCTATCTATATTTATGAACAACTTTCCCAAATTTAGAAATACAACTTTTCAGTACAGTATAGCAATTTTCGCCAATTATCACCTTTCAACTCTATTGTTACACCAAACAATACATCCCCCCAACCCCTACCTCCATTTCTATAGGACTTATTAAAGGTTGGAAAAGTGGGAACACACCATATTATCTATGCCATATATTTTCAACTACCATATGCCCCTATACCATTAGCGCTTTCAGCTCTTTGATTAAACTCTGACTGATGTTTATGTGTCTGCATGTGTGAAATGGTTAGCTGTTGAATATTAAAGTATGCACACGTCAAGATTATAACATCTCGTCAGTGCAAATAGTGTGTATTAGTTATGCTTCTCAGCAATGCATCAATAATTAATATTTTTTCCTCATAAAAAAAATCTGAAACAGACGGCTATGAAAAAATATGTGCAAACATATGGATACCGTCTTTGAATGAAAGTATGCTTATTTGATATTGTTTTATAAAACGTTGTGGTAAAGGAAGAAATTGTTCATGATCTGCAATTTCTCTATTAGAAACAATATGTTCAAAAGTAGTCTGCTGACGAGAGGTGAGAAAAAGTCTGTATGTGGAAAAGGGTTGATTTAGTACTCAAGCAACATGTCGATTGTCATCGTATACAATATACATATTTTGGGGATTATTGAGATATAACAGAAGACTATATATATTGATACAATCACCGTTTCAAAGAATGCGTTTAATCTGTTTAATTAAGATAAATGTTCACCGTTCCGTTCATCCCTTGCTGAAGCTTTGTAAAAAAAGGAATCAAACTAATTGTTTTAGAAGTAAAGCATAATTTAAAAGCATGTTATTATCAATTAGTTGTAAACCTAGCACACATCAATAATGGCAAGACACAGAAATAATCTATAAATATTCCAGTTAACAGAAACGGTTTTATGGAATGGCTCATTTCTGTTGTCACGAAATGAAAATACTCAAGTTAAATATCAGTCATGAAAGTGTTCAAGTTTAAGTTCAATCATAAACATACTTTAAGTTAAACTTCATTCATTAAAATACTCAAGATAAAGTTCACTCATAAAAATTCTCAAGTCTAAGATCACTCGATGAAACCAGAGACATATATGTATATATATGTCTCTGATGAAACAAACAATTGTCTTGTTCTAGGTATACTCGAGCTGCGACAAGGGCTATCTATCTAGAGTTAGTGAGTTCGAACCCCGACTTGACCTAAATCTGACTGATGATTGACAAAAGTCACTGTGACTAAAGCGTCATTCGTCCACCGCCACTTGTCTATACAGTATATGTTAGAAGGTAGCCAGTTACCTAAGAAGTATAGTGGGAACTACAGATGCGAGAAAACCAGGACACAGACGTTACTAAGTTAATCGTCATTAAACTGAAGTCGAGCTCCAGTAGCTCAGTCGGTAGCGACGTGGGCTGTCAATACAGGTGTTGTGAATTCGAATCCCAGTTCGGCCAACATTCTTTCCGACGTTTGACAAAAGCCACTGTGACACGCGTCATTCGTCTTTCACCAATGGGCTGTTTAACAGTATATGTGGAAAAGAAGCCAGTTGCTTGGAAAATATTTTGTGTGGTGTACAGGTGTGGTAAAACTAGGATACGCATGAGTAGGTGAACTGGTCGCCTTGATATGCCTGTGAAGAATTGTTGAAAACGGCGTTAAACCCTAAACAATCAAACATGAAACTGAAAAAAATGCCTTGAATACTGCGTTAAGCTCCAATCAGTCTAGACGGGTCAGATAAGATTCTTACACCGTTTTCAGGGGTCTCAAGAAATTTAATGAAAACACGAAAATCTGAATGCCAGAGACGACTGTGCCCGAGTCTCCAATAAAAGTTCAAGCCTTTTGTTCTCAAATTCTTTCTTTGTCTGGCTTCTTGAATTTTCTAAGGGACTGATTTCCTGTTTTGGTGTCGATTTATCATATTCGAGCCTGTGCGTGGGAAAAGACACAAGTTTAATTTTGTAAACAGTGTAGAACCAGATCAGCAGCATAACTCCCTGCTTGCCCCGGATGCTGTGCAACAAGACTCCCGATTTACGCCGAACGCAGCGCCAAAAAACGATTATTACTGAATGCAACTTGCAGTAAAACTCGGTTTACGTTGGACTGCAGATGACCCAAGCGGTACCTTAATTCGTACTGCCAGTTTACGGCGGTGGCGATGCTTCAAAACTCCCGATTTACGCCGGACGCAGTACATATGCGTTCTAAATAATTTGATGAGTTACCAGGTTTTGATCTGCAAGCTTTGTTTCCGATCGCCGCAAACACATTTCGAGAAAACAGATTAATTTCCAGTCAATACGTTAGACAGAACGTTGGTATGGCATATCGGTGGATGTTTGTTTTGCCGGTGCCAAAGAAGCATTTTGCAGTCATTGAATGTTTGAGTCAATTCCTGTAAGTATAAAACAAACATGATATTGATAAATGAATTAAGGGGGAAAGGTACTTGTTGAATTTTGTGAACTGTGTAGATCCAGATCAGTCTTTTCACCTCTGAAAAAAATATACTTTTTCTTCATATTATCTTCATAAGCTTGAGATAAAAGAATATCAACAAGTGTAGATTGACGGAGCTGATGTACATTCTGCTCTGAACATAAATCGTTCAAAAAGAGTGTATATCAAAATCCCCCATGGTCAAAAGCATGGGGATTTTGAATACCCTGTCATTTTTGCCATGGGGATTATGACAACTAGGGCAATTTTAACCAAAAGGGATTTTGAGCATGGGGATTTTGAGTGTCTCCCTATAGAAATGCCAAATTGTACCTATTACCATGGATACTTTTAAAAATGGTAGTAATGGTTGCCCTTCTTGACGCCCAGGGTTGCGGGGCTAGCATTACGACTGACTGGTGGCGAACACATGGACCAGAAGTACTGGTAACTAATCCAGGAAACACTGTGATATAACTGATAAATTACTGAAGACGGCGTAAAACACCAAACAATCAATCAATCAGCCTTTTCCCCTGGGAGGGTTCAATGATACTATTGTTTAACTCTTTCAGCGCAAAATTGTTTAAAGTAGACTCTTCCATGTCCTAAACTGGACGACTTTATTTTCATGTTTTGTCATGCGATGGCCGCGTTACCGATGATTCCGCGTTTCTTTATATCATAGAAATTTCAAAGGATGATATAAACAAAATAGTTAAGTTTTTTTTCAATGAATATAATATCTTTTAAGGTATTTAATAACATGTAAAAAATAGTCATAGATATAGTTACTAATTAAAACAGAAACAACAAATAAATATAATAAAATATGTTCGTTGCCTTAAACCCGTTCCAATTTCCTGACGCATTTTTATGCACCCGAAGCAGAGAACTTTTGAAATAATGAGCAATTTCCCCATATGCCACACTGTTTTTCCTACTTTTTTCACGACGTTTTTTAAGTTATCTGCTGCAGATTTGTTGTATGTGGGAAGGGGTTAACATCGTTTACTTGCGTAATAGCGTTTATATTAATTAAAATACCTTAAATCTTTATTTACAATACACTTTGCCATTTAATTTGCTGTTTTTTATTTAATTAGGTGGACGTTTTCATTCCGAGTGGGTTGACAATGTCCGTGTCTTTTATTGCTTTGTTTGTTTTGTTTGTTTTATTGGGGTTTTACGACGTTGTCAACATTATTTCCGTTACATGGTTTATCACGGGGACAGTTCCCTTATTCGTGATCCCTGGGTAAACAAACCAATACTAGGCTTGGAAATGTGCCTTGGCCAAGGACACTTCGTCATGACAGTCTGTGTCCATAATCACGATAGATTTTTTTATCAGAATGTTACAAAGAAGACAAACATCAAACACAAGTCAAGTTTTTAGATTATATAAGAGTAATCAACCTTTGTCCACATACAACAAATCTTGAGCAGACCAGTTTGAAAGCATCTGGGCAAAAACGCGGAAACTCTTTAAATGAAAATAAAACACAGCATCAAACTATTGAATAACCCTTTCCCTCATATGACAATTCTGCAGCAGACGACTTTGAACACATTTTGTCAAATAATGGAAAATCTCTATAATTGAATGGATAACCTATGACTAAAAGTGGAAAACATTGTGACAAACGGAGAAAATGCACGTTTTGTGCAATTTCTTCTTTTGTCACTATGCTTACAAAAAGCCGTCTGCTGCAGAGGCGTCAGAATGCGTCTATATGAGGGATAAAGCTTAAAACAGTGTGGCTAAAGGGAACATTTCTAATCATCCGTTTTGTCAAAATGTTTTTATAATTCGTCTGCTGGAGAAGTGTCAGAAAGCTTTCTGTAATTAAAAAAAATCAAAGTACTGAAAGTACTAGTAACGAATTATTTTGAACATGTATTGTAAAATCTAATTTATGAATGCAATTGATCATGCTATTGCACAATTAAGTCTATTTTATTATTATTAATATTTTTGTTCAGAGATTTTTTTTATCAGTTGACAGTTTTAGTAAATGTAGCATTTCAACGGCGATGCGAGCGTTTAACATGCACACTTACTCTTTCACTGAGCTCTGCGTAAAGTCTGTCAAAACACCCATGGCATATTTGTGAGATTTACATTGTTAGTTCGATTTGTTTTCGTCACCAGGGGCGGATCCAGGATTTCGGCTTATATTATAACTATGTTTCATGTGAGTGAATTAATTATTATAAATCTATAATGTTTAACAAATCGCATAAAATAAGAATTAAAAAAAAAAAAAAAGAACAGTTGGGACTCGAACTAGCGTCCATAAATAGTCCATGATTAGTAGTTCTACACGCTCTCCATTACACCACGGTACTTTGATACAACGTATGAGCGTTACTTTCGTATATATATTAAGCTAACTGAATGCGAGCGTATGTAAACCATGATCTATAATTAGAAAGCCCCTTTGATCATCGTTATCATGTTGGAAAAAGGAGAAACAACGGCGATGCGAGCGTTTAAAAAGCACACTGACTATTTCACTGAGCTCTGCGTAGTGGCATATTTGTGAGATTAACATTGTTCTATACAGCGTGGGGTCGACTTCTAGTGAATGGGCATACGACTAAAATTCATACTCGTGCCTTATACGTACCTGCCGACAAATGAAATATATATGCGCGTACTGTTAATTTGATATTTTCTAGAAAATTGATTATCTATGATGATTCGATAGTATAATTATGACTTCACTGTATTGAAATAACACGTAGAAGTCATTTTAATATCGAAAAAATACTAGGACTATTTAGGTGCAGCGAATGTGTATTCTAAGCGGAAGTGTAGTTTAACTGTGACTTCCGGAAAACAAACACGATCGCGTTAACTGTATTATTTTTTGAGAAAAAATAATTCGTTAAAAATGGTTCGTTAAGTATTTCAGACACGAATTATATTTTATTTCAGGAAAACAATCAAGATTTGTGTTAGATACACGACCCAACATCGAAAAATGGACGTAATTAAATTTTCTCTGAATTGATTACTTAACTTCTCACTTGTAGACGCATGTTGACGCATCTGCAGCAGACCATTGTGACAAAATGAGAAATTGTTCAAAACGAGCAAATTCTCCTTGTGAGTTTTGACACAATGTGTTCAATTCTTTTTAATAATCAAACTATCATTTATGGAAATTTTTCACATTTATGATTAGATGATTTCAAAGTCGATTGCAGCAGATTTGCTGCATTTGAGAAAGGGGTACGTTGTGGATTACGACGTTCATCAATTGTGTAACTAAAACAAAATTACATCGAAGTATCCTCAAACAAACGTTCGCAATCTTCAAATTTATAATGACATGTGATATTTACGGGTTAAAAATGTCTCCTTTTGTCACATTTTTAAAAGAAAAATAATGAATAATTATACTTTCAGTTACAGATATTTTTTCCGTTTTTGTCTAGATGTTTTCAAAGTCGCATGCTGCAGATTTGTTGTATGCCGTGAGGGTAGGTTTAACGTCGTTGTGACTTTAAACGATGCAAAACCGGACAATCGATAAGACTACAGAATAGACGAGTCTCATAGCGTTGAACAAAGGTTAGGAACAATATTTATATTGTCATATTCTACAAACGTTTACGGCGGTCTTTGGTTGATGGATTGAGTGTTTGGTGATTGAAATGGTGAGAATTAGTGATTGTTTGGTGTTTTACGTCGCTTTCAACAATACGTAATATCACGTGGTTTCCTGGTAAGTTACCAGTACTACCGGTCCATTTATCTTGACACCAGCCTACCCGGCGGTAATGGTAACCTCTCAACCCTAAGCGCCAAGAAGAGCAGCCATTACGACCATGTTTAAAGTCTCTGGTTTAACCCGGTCGTGGATCGAACCCGTGAATCCCCGCACCCGAGGTGGACACTATACCACTATACCATCGGGCTGTCTTTAGCGCAAGACAGGTATTTTATGACTGTTTTGTATTATACAATATAAAGGTATTGATAAAATGCGATGCTTCTTAGACCACCTCGGAGGTTTAGTGGTAGAGCGTTCACCATCAGTTCGGGAGGTCGCGAGGTCGACCCATGACCAAGTCATACCAAAGACTTTAGAAATGATAACAATGGCTTTCCCTTTTTTTGTTGGTGCTCGGGGCTGAGCGGTTAACATTTCGACTGACTAGCTGGTGTCAGGATAAATGGTCCAGTAGTACTGATAACTTACCCAGGAAACGTCGTACATTGTAACTGTAAAGTTATTCAAAGCTGTGCAAAACATAAAAATATACACAATTGATGCTACTGTGTGGAACTTATGTCCATCGGATGAGATGAATCCCATTGTATTACAATATTTAAAACAAAGTTCCAGTAAAAGCAGGGACGTAGATAAGAGGGATAAGTAACTAAATTTAGTGCCGACATTTGTAGCAAGTAAATCTCAAAACCTATTCAAGATATGAAAATAAAAAAAACAGATTTTGGAAGTTTAAACATTCTTCTATTGCAGTAGATAAAAATATTTTAATATATTACAGGTTTTGATAATATGTTATCCGTATGAAAAATGTCTGTCTATTAATTTCTTGAAAATAATAATATAAACCAGTCATTGTTCAAAATACAAAGACATTCCAGTTATTCATTGTATATCTAACCTTAGTTGAAATGTTAAGCTTTCAGAATATGTATGTTTTGTTTATGTGCCAATTATGACTTCAAAGTTTTATTTGCTACAAAATGTGAAAATTTGGACAATTTTATTTCTATGTGTGATATTTTAACCAGATAACAGGTGTATAGGTGGAGTTGCCTATCCCTCTTATCTACTTCCCTGCGTCCCTAGTGTATAGGTGGAGTTGCCTATCCCTCTTATCTACGTCCCTGCGTCCCTGGTAAAAGTAACCACAGCGCTTTTGTTACAAGAAAATATCCAGATATGTCCATGCTGTCTGATGAAAATGAAAGCATGTTTGGCAGATGTCCTATGAATGCTTTTGTGAATATTAACCCTTTCCCACATATAGACGCTTGCAGACGCCTCTTTAGCAGTCGACTTTTGAAAACTTTGTGACAAAAGAAGAAATTGCTCAAAACGAGCAATTTCTCCTTTTGACACAATGTTTTCAACTCTATTCAATAAGTATGTTAACATTTAGGGAGATTTTTTTCATATTGTTGTTGAGATGTATTCAAAGTTGTCTGCTGCAGATGTGTTGTATATGGGAAAGGGCTCATCAGCTTGCAGCACAAGTGTGCATGTCTAAGGATCTACAAGAGAGGTGTGTGTGTATACTGACTTCTTTTCCTGGGCCCCAACTCATTCATTATTTACTGCTTCTATTTAGTCCGAATATAGTTTGTGCGTGCGGAAGACATGATACTTTTAGTGGGTAAAATAATACGCTTCCACGGCTCTAGATAAATCAAATTTATGGAATAAATGTATAAGAGCCATTCCACGAGAAAATCAACATTATTGACTATGCGTAATGTATCGATACGGATCAGCCTAAGCATACCGCGATGGCTTACCCGGATAGATACTTTTCGCCTCCTGTGGATTTTCTGTTACAGGAATCATTACTCTTTACCTCTATCGCCCTGAGACGGAATGTATCGGTCCGGATTAGCCTGCGCGGACTGCGCAGGCTGATCTGGATCGATACATTACGCAGAGTCAATACTGTTGGTTTTCTCGTGGAACGGCTCATATATATTATGAAAGTAATTATTATGATTTATTTCCCTTTATCCAGCTTGGGTTGGACTGATTTACCTGTATAACATGATAGAAAACAAATGAATACGACTTTCAAGAAGTGATTTTGATTTTAGTATATAAAGCATCTGTCCGCGCAAGATTCGTTACAGTAATTTAGTTTGGACTGCAAATGTCCTACTGATGAATAAATTAGTGGTGCTATACAAGTTCCTCGCTGGTGTGGTGGTAGAGTGTCCACCTCGGTGAGGCAGGTCGTGGGTTCGTTCCCCGGCAGGAACATACCAAAGACTTTAAAAATAGTAGTAATGTCTGCCCGCCTTTGCGCTCAGGTTTGCGGGTTATCATTACGACTGACTGGCTGGTGTCAGGTAAAAACTGACCAGTAGCACTGGTAACTAACCCAGGAAACGCCGTGATATAAATGATATGTTTTCAAATCGGTGTAAAACACCAAACAAACAACAACAACAAATGCCTCTCCGTAAATCATAAGACAACATTTTTCATAAAATATGGCCGTGTCATTTAAAGCTTGCAAAACAAATATACATATATTTATATGATTCTAAAGAAGTGGTTTTGATTTTACTATTGAATTTAGATAGTGTTAGATTGCATGATGTTTTACGCCACCTTCAGCAACGTTTCTTATTTACTTTACATGTTTTCCCATTTCCGACTTGCAACGACATTTCGACAAATCTGCAACGTATGACTTTTGAAAACACATTGCATAAATATATTTTTTCTTTTTTTTTCAAAAAATCAAACTTTAATTTTTCGATATTTTTCTTATTTTTTCCTTGATGTTTTCAAAGTCGTCTGCTGTAGATTTGTTGAATGTGGGAAAGGAAAATCACATGTTACTATTACCAGAATAATGTCCTTTTCGATGTTAATAATTTACAAAATTTCGCTATATATTAAAATAAGGGTGATTTATTAAAATGTCGTGGTTTTGTTATTACTCGAATAAATTGACAGGTATCGGTACTTATATCACATGTTCCCGAGTAGACGCGTTATTAAGTACCTCCATGGGAAATAATTCATGTTACACATGTTATTAATTTTCAGGGAGTCATTCCATATAGATACTATTTAATCCTTTCCCTCATATAGACGCTTTCTGACACCTCTGCAGCAGACGGCTTTTTGAAAACATAGTGACAAAAGAAGAAATTGCACAAAACGTGCAATTTCTCCTTATGCCACAATGTTTTCCACTTTTTGTCATAGGTTATCCATTCAATTATGGAGATTTTCTATTTTTTTACAAAATACGTTCAAAGTCGTCTGCTGCAGAATTATCGTATGAAGGAAAGGGTTAATCATTGAATACCAAGATTTGTGTCTGGAAGGCAAGTATCAATTAGATTATCCTTTACAGAGATAAGTGTTCGTTTCCACGGTGTTTTAAGCCGCTTTCAACAATGTTTCAGTTATACCACGACGTTTTTACTGTATAAGTTACCAGTACAACTGGTTCATTTCTCCTGACACCAGCGAGTCAGTCGTTATGCTGTCCGCACTACCCGAAACACCGAGGACGGAAAGCCATTAACCCTTTCCCTCATACGACAATTCTGCAGCAGACGACTGAACATATTTTGTCAAATAATGGAAAATCTCTATAATTGAATGGATAACCTATGACTAAAAGTGGAAAACATTGTGACAAAAGGAGAAATTGCTCGTTTTGAGCAATCTTTTCTTTTGTCGCTATGTTTTCAAAAAGCTGTCTGCTGCAGAGGCGTCAGAAAGCGTCTATATGAGGGAAAGGGTTAATACCAGCTTTGAAGTGTTTAGTATGACTCGGTCGGGAATCAAACCCGCGATTTTATGTCAAAGATTTTAGAACGGGTAAAAATTGATTTCCCCCTCCTTAGCGTTTGGCATTACGACTTCTTCGATGGAGTCAGGAAAACATTGCCGGTAGAACTGGTAACTGAAAATATGTTGAAATCGGCGTAATCGACCATACAAACAATAAACCATCAATAGGTGTAACTTCACGCTTTATGTCCTTTTGGAGCGAAGTTATTTGAGTGTTTAACCTTGTATTTTTGGGTAGATTGAATGCGTTAACTCTGTTCATGATATGTCTCTGTTTTACGCAACTTCTTTTTGTTAATGTCGTCTGCTGTAGATTTGTTGTATAAAGGGTTATATAAGATATAGTAAGACGTTGCTGGTGGAAATTTAGGGAAATATTATTATTCAATATTTATACGTTCATCTAAACAGTTGTCATATGTTTACCCAATGTCAATTTTCATTAGTCGTCTGCTGCATATTTGTTTCATGTAGGAAAGTGTTATATAATATATAGTAAGACGTTGTCGGAAATTGAGGACAGAAATAGTAATGATGTTGGGTGAATCTTATTCTAATGCTTCATTTGTGCAATGGAATCGTTTAAACACGTCAGACACAATTTTACAAGGGGAGTAACCAATGTATAAAAAATATATTATTTTAATGCAGTTATTTCCCATGAAACAAAATTCTATATAAAGGGAGATAACCGAGATTCTTTAATGATTTTATGCTAATTATCTCTCTTTGTATATGGAATTCCATTTTTTTTTGTTTACCGGCAAATTCTACTTATTTGTTGGGGAAGTAGATCGAAATTATTTTTTTAAAATGTGTTCAGCACGAATACGACACTTGTATTGTGAAAATCGATAGCATTGGGCGTATGCAATCATCATCATAAGATACACTAAAACTGATGACGTCATAGCAAAAGACCACACGGAAGTGAGAAAATACAATGAAATGATTCAGTAATTTGGCAGAAAAGGGTATTTTTCAACTTTTAAATGTTGCTTTTGAACGGTGTATACATTGTATGTGTTTCTTAATTGACCGTTTAATTATATTTAAGTATCAGATAAAGTCATTGTCGGAAATATTACATAATTGTACCGATTTACAGATAGACAACATGTTGTTTTCTTAGTCCAAATAATTAAGACTTTCGGTTTTTCGTTTTATCATCTGTCATTATTGGTCAACCGCGTATGCAGGATAATAACAAAATGAAAAATGAGCATACGTGATGTCTTTTTTTGAAGGACTAGTTGTTTTATACTGTGAGATAACACAATAACAGTCCTAGCCCATCGGATCCTCAAAAGTTTTTCTTCTTGTGGGAAAACTATGAGGCTCCAAATACCTGTTGTTCTTAGAACTGCTCCAGGTTTATCTTTTCTTAACTCATTGTCCGTCTATTATATAGGAATTTGACAAAATGGGGTCGCACTAAAATGCCAGGGACGTAGATCTATCTAAGAAAGTCTTTACATAATTAAATATGCACTGCTCCAGGTTTTTCTGTTATTAACTCATTGTCAGGCTAATATGCACCTTATTTAGAGCTATCCAGATACAATAATATCATGATGGTACAGGGTTTATCAAATTGAATACTCTCAATAAGGAATTTCGTAACAAAACAATCTTGCCTGGTCAAATTGTAAACATTCTACTAGACATACCGTAGCAGTTGGAAAAACAAATGCTAAGGAGTAAGGTTACGAAATGACCACAATATCTCTCAAATAACTGAATACAACCGTTTCCTTCCTACAACAAATCTGCACCAGACGACTTTGAAATTATCTGGGCAAAATTACAAACAATCTCTTTAACTAAGAATTTACCTATTGAAAAGAGTTGGTAACAGTGCAAAAAGAGAAATTGCTCCTTATGATAATGAGCAATCTCTCCTATTGTCACAATGTTTTAAACATATCTTCTGGTGAAGAAGTGTTAAAAAATATGTGGGAAAGGTTTAAAAGCCCTAGGTGATTAATTTAAACTTTTTTTAATTTAAACATTATTTATTTTACATCGATTGCGAAGCAAGCTTTCAGCTTATATTAATCATGCTGGATGTCTTCATCCTGGAGACTTAACCAGTACTCGCGCTGTTTGTGTGGAAAAATCCCGAAGTCAGAACCCGCTCATCACAGGACTCAAACTAGGACCTTTGATACGAGAGGCCGACGCTCTACCTGTGCACCGCTGTCTTCTTGCTTTGATTACTCACAACAGATGTAAAAGGACTTATTCCTTTCCCTCATGTAGACCCATTATGATGCCTCTGCAGAAGATGCCCTTTGAAGAAAAAAATGACAAAAGGAGAAATTGCTCTTTATGAGCAATTTCCCCTTTTGCCACAATGTTTACAACTTTATTCAATAGTTGTTCTTTTATTTATAGAAAGTTTCCATGGTTTGTCTTCCGGTTTTCAAAGTCATCTGCTGCAGATCTGTTGTCTGGGTTAAGCTCTTTCCTTTAGCTCTGACCCCGAACTTATTTTGTGGAGAGAAATAAAGCAATACTGTATGTAACTATTGGACTTCTAGAATCAATGTCAAAATTACTGAAAGAAAAGAGATAACACTATAATGCCTGATTATCGTCAAGTCTGTTTTTTCGATATCTGTAATGAACAAAAATAATTCATATGTTTCACTGTCAATAAATCTGCAGCAGACCACTTATTGAGTTGATTAATTCATTACGTGCAGTTTCTCCTTATGCCGGAAAATGCATCTGCATGTGGGAAAGAGTAAAAGAAGATCATAAAACCCCTTCATATACATATATTATAATATAAAAAACCTTTCCGACATGTATAGTCTTTCTGACACCTACACTGACAGACTACTTTCAAAAGTTGTAGAGGTGTCAGAAAGCATCTGTATGTGGGAAAGGTTATGAAAATTAATATCCTCAATTATGACCCTGTATTAGTCTTATAATTTTCCAAGATTTTAATAAGAAAAAACATAATATATCATGGAGCATTCAAACTTTGTGATCATCTTGAGTTCCTGACATCATTATTCTCACCAATTTCTTGTGTGACTTTTTATTAACCCTTTCCCTCATACGACAATTCTGCAGCAGACAATATTTTGTAAAAAAATAGAAAATCTCTATAATTGAATGGATAACCTATGACTAATAGTGGAAAACATTGTGGCAAGAGGAGAAATTGCTCGTTTTGAGCAATTTCTTCTTTTGTCATTATGTTTTTAAAAAGATGTCTGCTGCAGAGGCGTCAGAAAGCATCTATATGAGGGAAAGGGGTCAAATGAGAAGTTATTAATTATTCTCAGATGTCTTAAGATTCTTTTTGTCATCAGCAGGGTATTCTTTTTTTTAGTGCTTACTGCTTAGGAACTTAGGAGATTAGGAGTGTTTAAGTGAGTGCAGTACTTATTATGAATTGAGTGTGATTTTGTTTTTCAGGGTGTTAACATTTAAGAATGGATCTCAAACGAGTGAAAAATGAAGACAAGTTAGAACTGTGTCGAAAATATTATCTTGGTAAGTAAATTACCTTTTATCACTTATAAAAAATCTCCACTCCAGCATTATGAGCGTAACCACTTTCAGAAAATCAAGGCGAAACAATTTAATTCACTTAACCCTTTCCCACATACAACAAAACTGCAGCAGACGACTTTGAACGACTTTGAAAACATGGTGACAAAAACCTGAAAAATCTCCGTAAAAGAAAGCTTAATTGTAAAATAAAGTTGAAAACATTGTGGCAAAAGGAGAAATTGGTCATCATGAGCAATTTCACCTTTGGCCACAATGTTTTCAAAAGTCCTCTGCTGCTATTGTCTTAAAATGCGTCTGCAGGTGGGAAAGGGTTAAATGAATGTATAAATTGATTATTGAATAAAGTTGGAGCATCAAAACATGATATCAAAATGTCAACTGCATGGGAAAAACAATTAACACTTAATCCTTTTTTTACCCAGACTATTGGCCGTTCTACAGCAAAAAATTCAAAACATTTGCTGTCAAATTAGTTTTCTACTCTAGTTTAATAAAAAAAAAATCCCACCTAGGATTTCAATGATTGTCTGCTGCAATGGTTCAACTCTGTTTTATAGTATAGGAGAATTCTTCTCCTCATAAACTTTTCCCAAATATTGAAAGTTGAAAACATTGTGGCAAAGGGAGAAATTGCTTATTGTGCCACACCTTTGTGACGGTTAAACTGTATTTATTGGGATGAGTGCAGTCTTTAATAACCTTCTCCTCTGACAGTCGCTGCCCAATTTGGAAATTATTTAAACTTTTCTCACTTGCAAACGCACTTTGATGCATTAGCAGCAGACAACTTTTGCCAGAGAAACCTTTTGCGCAATATTTTCAAGTATTTTCAATAATTATGTAGTTGTCAATATTTTTTTCAAAATGTTTTCAAAGATTTATTGTATGTAGGAAAGTGTTAACTAGAATTATTCATCTGATGCCTCTGCAGCAGATGACGTTTGAAAACATTGTACCAAAAAGAGAAAATGCTCAAAACAAGCAATTACTGCTTTTGCCAAAATGTTTTAAACTTTTTTTTCGATGAATATGCCTTCATTTATAAAGAGGTTTGAAAAGTCCACTGCTGCAGATTTGATGTATGTGTTGGGATGGGTTGAGAGTAATCTGCTTTAAAAAAAAACATTAAGTAAAAATAACATACAATCTGGACTTTGAAAACATTTGGGCCAAATTATGGGAATCTATATAAATTAATGTATAAATATTTAAAAGAGTTCATAACATTGTGGCAAAAATAATCCATAATATTTTCAAAAGGTGGAAGTTTGCAGTTGCAGTTACATATATATATTCATATTTTATTCATTTATATGTTGCAGGTGGATTTGCGCTTTTACCATTCCTATGGATTGTCAATTCTGTTTGGTTCTTCAAGGAAGCTTTTATGAAACCTCACTATGAGCAGCAAAAAAAAATTAAAACTTGTAAGTACATGTATCTTAGAGAATTAACCCTTTCCCACAAACAGTTGCTTTCTGACGCCTCCGCGACAGACCTTTGAAAAAATTGTTGCAACACAGGAAATTGCTAATAACTCTTTTCAAAAATATTAATTTTATTTAGAGATTTCCATTATTTTTTATTAGATGTTTTCAAAGTCATAGGCTTTGATGTATCTGGGAAAGGGTTTAAAATTTAAACAATGTTGATTATTAAAATTGTTAAGTCACCCAAAGTCGTTTTTGCCACATTGATGGCATTAACCTTTCCCACATACAACAAATCT
Source organism: Serripes groenlandicus (assembly GCA_031761405.1). Taxonomy (NCBI): domain Eukaryota; kingdom Metazoa; phylum Mollusca; class Bivalvia; order Cardiida; family Cardiidae; genus Serripes; species Serripes groenlandicus. Next base: position 88,487,456 of record JASEVX010000003.1, read on the forward strand.
GCAGCGGAGGATTTCATCTTGGCAAAAATGTTTAAAGTCTTAATTAACCCTTTCCCTCATATAGACGCTTTCTGACGCCTCTGCAGAAGACGGCTTTTTGAAAACATAGTGTCAAAAGAAGAAATTGCACAAAACGTGCAATTTCTCTTTTTGCCACAATGTTTTCCACTTTTTGTCATAGGTTATCCATTCAATTATGGAGATTTTCTATGTTTTGACAAAATACGTTCAAAGTCGTCTGCTGCATAATTGGCGTATGAGGGAAAGGGTTAATAAAAGGGAGTATATTTGTTGAATGGAGTTACAAACATTGTTGCAAAAGTCGTCTGTATATAGGAAAGGGTTACTTAGTTTTGCACTTGAGCATTTATCATAACTAATCTACTCTGGTTGATTTGAGATCAACAATGTATTCAAAAGGATTTCAGTATTATCATTGTGGCCAGTTCACCTAACAAAGTATTTCCTGCCATTCTCGCACCTTCACTCCACATAGCCTTCTTTTAAGGTAACTGGCTATTTTCCCATAAATCCAGTTAACCCTTTCCCACAGGTACACACTTTCTGATGCCTCTGTTGCAGACAACTTTGGAAAACATTGCGGCAAAAGGTGAAATAATGAGCGCTTTTGCCGCAATGTTTTCAATTTTATTTGATTATCATACTTTCTTTTTTTGAGATATGCCATGTTTTTACGTAAATGTTTTCAAAGTCGTCTGCTGCAGATTTGTTGTTTAGGGTTAAGTTAATTGACGGAATACAAATAGCACTAGTCACAATGAGTTGTCAATCATTGGGAAGGATGATTGGCCCAGCAGAAGTTTGAACCCACAACCCCAATCAGGACTGATAGCCCTTGTCAATACCTACTTAGCTACAGCCAGAGCTCTAGATAAGGGGTGTTTCGATCTTCAGTCAAAAAATTCCAAAGAATTTAAAAATGGTAGCAATGCTCAAGGAAACCTGAGGTCAGAGGTCAATCACGTAAAAAACTTTTTAGTCGATCTTGAATAGCTCTATCAGATGGTGCAATAAAATCGCTATCTAATAATACCACTGCAGCGCTAGGGGCGATGGAAGTCAAAAATGACTAAAAAGATCGTAACGAATACGCCTTTTCTTAATATCTTGAAGTATCTATGATCAAACTTTCAGCTCTCCACATTCTAAACTGTAGGAGAATATAGAAAAAGAGTCTGGGTTTTTAAAAGCGTTTTTTTGCTAGCTGCATAGCAACGGGTGGGTCCTTAGCAATGAAACTAAAACGTGTACACCCTTAGCCCCTATGGTACCTGTTCAACAAGTTTCATCTGAATCGGCACGTCGGTTTGGGCTGTGGAGCGTCTCTTTACAAACAAACAGACACACAAGCCGGTACGCGACGTTGGATTTGCCTTGGTGATTTTCGCCTTTTCAAAGAGTTATGGTTACTGTACACTGCACTTCCTCTCATTGTGCTTTACCATTGTATGAAGTTTTATTAGATTCCATCTAGATAGTTTTTTTGCTCGACGTTTGAAAAAACGAGAGCTATTGTCATGACCCTAGCGGCGGCGGCGTGGTCGTCCGGTTAAGGTTTTTTGTTTAGCTCAGCTTTTTTTCTTTTCTGTTTTCTCCCTATCAGTCGAGCGTCTGTGCGGTGCTCTTGTTAAGTTATTCTACGGATAAGAAATAATAAGAAAGGGCAATAACTATGTAAATAGGTAAAATAGAGTTATGGTTCTTGTACACTGCACTTCCTCTCAACGTGTTGTATCATCATATGAAGTTTTATTAAATTCCATCTTGTAGTTTTAAAGTAATTCTACGCACAAGAAAAAGTAAGAAAGGGCAATTACTTTGTAGTTAGCTAAATTAGAGTAATGGTTCTTGTACATTGCACTTCCTCTCATTGTGCTCTACCACTGAATGAAGTTTGATTATATTCCATCTTGTAGTTTTAAAGTTATTCTACGCACAATAAAAAGTAACAAAGGGCTATAACCTCTTCAAAACTGTAGGAGAAGATAGAAAAATGGTTTGGGTTTTTAAAAGCGTTTTTTGCTAGCTGCATAGCAACGCAACTCAAACGCGCGCACCCTGAGCCCCTATGGCACCTGTTCACCAAGTTTCAACGAAATCAGCCCGTTGGTTTAGGCTGTGGAGCATCACTTAACCCTTTCCCTCATATAGACGCTTTCTGACGCCTCTGCAGCAGACTGCTTTTTGAAAACATAGCGACAAAAGAAGAAATTGCTCAAAACAAGCAATTTCTGCTTTTGTCACAATGTTTTCCACTTTAAGTCATAGGTTATCCATTCAATTATAGAGATTTTCTATTTTTTGACAAAATATGTTCAAAGTCGTCTGCTGCAGAATCATCCTTTGAGGGAAAGGGTTAAAAAACCAACTGGACAGACACACACAGACAGACAGAAAAGCTTGACAATAAGGGATACCTAGCGAAATCCTCCGTGCTCAAGGTTTCAGGGATTGATAGCATTACAACGGATGCATAAGAGTCAGGATACATCGAGAGTTTGTTTAAATTTATTTATTTTTACATTGATCGCGAAACAAGCTTTCAGCTTATATTAATCACACTCAATGTCTGCTTCCTGGAGACTAACCAGAACTAGCGCTGTTTTGTGTGGAAAAATCAGAAAAGTCAGAACCTTCTCATCTAAAACGAGAGTTTAGACATGTAATATTTTGTATTTCAGATGTGATTCGTTCAATCATTGGTTCCTTAATCTGGATAACAGCTGTAGTGATTTGGGTGACAATATTTCAGTTGAAAAGAGCAGAGTGGGGAGCGACAGCAGATTACATGTCCTTCATCATACCCAGAGGGGAGATGTGAAACAAATGTGATATTTATGTATTAACTGAACTTGGTTCATCTCCACGTCATTTCATTAATCTTTTTCGTCATACAACAAATTAATTTGCAGCCGATGACTTTGAAATCATCAAGTAAAATACCAAAAATTGCTACAAATGAAGGCAGAATTAATTTAAAAAGTTGAAAACATTGTGGCAAGAGGAGAAATTGCTGGCTATGAGCAATTTCTCCTTTTGTCACATTGTTTTCAAAAGTTATCTGCTGCAGAAAGCTTCTTTATGTGGGAAAGGGTAAACCTTTTCCCTCATGAACCTAATTAATTTGTAGAAATATTGAATATCTTTACTAGTGAAAGTATATTTATTGAAAAGAGATGACAAAATAGTGGTAAAAGGAGCAATTTATCCTCTTGACACAATGTTCAAAAGTTGTCTACTGCAGATGCATGAAATTGTATATGCATGTAGGAAGAGGGGTTGAAAGACATTTCATTTCTTGCATTGCTTTATTCCAAATCAATGTAGATACATATGATAAACAAAAATATAGGTATATCTGTTTGGAATTATGCAATGCATTAACGCAGCATGAAGTAAATGGGGTTTTCTTGCATTTCCATTTTTTTGCATAACATAACAAGGTAGTGGAAAATAACCAGTGGAATTAGAATTCTAGTATTTTTTCAGTAGTTTCTCCTGTTGCTCGGCTCTGATGAAACAGTCTGGGTCTTCATTGTCCTCATTTCCCCATACGCAGTTGAATGGGAAGGCACTGGTGAGACTGTGGGTCTTCACTGTTCGTCGATGCCCCATTTTTAAGCTCGACTATTCAGAAAATATGAGGGCTATTCTACTAACCCGACTATTCAGAGAATATGAGCTATTCTACTCACCTTCACATTGGCGTCGGCGTCACACCCTTGGTTAAGGTTTTGCATGCAAGTATATATATAACACCATAGCTTGGTTACTACTTAATGTATTGCTTTGAAACTACAAGGCTTGCCAACCATCACAGCTATGTAATTAATCAAGTTAGATAACTCTCCTTCACATAATGCAAATTGCAATTTATTTCCCTGATTTACTTAGAAATTGTGATTAAAGTGTTGCGTGCAACTTCATTAAGAATCCATATCTCAGTAAGTACTCAATGCATTGCATTGGAACTTTATACAGCCCTTCCCAACTATCACATCTATGTCAATAATGAAGATAATATATAACTCTATCCTGCATGTTATGCAAGTTATCACGTTATATTATATTACTAAGAAATTCTGGTTAAAGTTTTGCAGGCAATTACATTAGAAGCCACATCTCAGTTATTAATTAGTGTTGGAATTGTACAGACAGCTCTTGTTCCTTATGCACTTCAATATCACTTTAAAACGTTTCCACATACAACAAATCTGCAGCAGAAGACTTTGAAAACGCCAAAGCAAAACTACAGTATGAAAGAGGATAATTGTATTGGAGTTGAAAACCGTTTAGCTAAGGAATGAATTGTTTATAATGAGCAATTTCTCCTTTTGCCACAATGTTTTCAAAAGTGTTTTCATAAAAGGGTTATGCAAGAGAGAAATGAGATGACCATAATTCTTAGGCGTAGGTCGCTGATCTATCAGGTTTTTGTTGTTCTTGAATTTTTAAAATATATTCAATTAATAAATTTCACAGATTTTGTAAATAAAAGAATAATAATGTATATACATCTATTGTCAGTTTTTAAGGTTCAGTATATGTTCTTCAAATATAAAATGTTAACATTAAGTATGAAACCTTGCTATCAAAACACCAATAATTTATAGTAACATTTCGGATTGCTAAAAGTAAGCTTTTAAATTTCTTTCATTTCCCCCATAAGTATACACATAACATCACATATCAAAATATGTGTGGATTGAATTGAAAGTTTACCATTTTCCCACATACAAATACTGTCTGATGCCTCTGCGGGGAACAACTGTTGAAAACACTGAGACAAAAGAAGAAATTGCTCAAAACGAACAATTTCTCATTTTATCACACAGTGTTCAATTATCTTCAACAATTACCATTTCATAAATACAAAATGTCTCAATTTCTTTTCTCTTGAAGGTTTTAACTCTTTCCCAAATACAACAAATCTGTAGCAGATGACTTTGAAAACAGCAATATCAAAATATGTAAATTAATATCTCTATAAATGCAAGTATTTTAAGTGAATAGTGATGAAAACATCACGAGCAATTTCTCTTTTTGCCACACTGTTTTCAATAGTCGTCTGCTTAAGAGGCGTCAGAAAGCGTCTATATGAGGGAAAGGGTTAATCCCTTGCTGCATATTTGATGTTATGAAAAAGGCGGTTAAAGCTGATTGTATTTCTCTCCACCATTTGAATCGGTTACTTATCAGTTGGTGTCGCAAGCGAACACTTCAATGTCCTTTCGATCTATTCTGCACATGTGTTCGCCATTATCTACTGTAGCATTCGTTGCGCCTTTAGATTTGTAAAATTCAATGGCTTTTTCATTCCATCCTAACGCAGCCCAGACAATTTCATGACATTCCCGGTTGACCGCTTCCTTAGCAACCGTACGCAGTAGCCTCGTTCCAACCCCGTGGTGTCGGTAGGCTGGAATGACGTAAAGATCTTGCAGGTATATGGAAGGCCCGAACCATTTTGAATAGGACATGAAGTACAGTGCATAGCCAATTACTTTCGTATGTTGCTCAACAATTATCGAATCATCCGGGCATTCTGCTACAAAACAGCGAAAGAGAGGTTTCTCGCCGAACCCATCTTGTCTTAACATCGCTGCGTTTGTCAGGACGGCGTTAGGCTGGTTTGAATGTTCTGCTAACTCCTGGAAAATATAAGGATGTATGTCATCAGGGGGTGGACATAGCCTCGGCCGAGTGAACGAGTCACATACTACTTTGGGCCAAATGTAGGGAGATAGAACACCCTATTTCGTAATTGAACAATCCGTTATGCAATCAACGGTAGCCTACTTGTTCAGTTTAACGCGGGTTTTTAATCCTTGGGATATGAGCTCGGCCAGCATTCTATCTAACGTTTGACAAAAATAAACGCGACAAGCGTCATTCTTCTTCTAGCAAAGGGCTAACAATATATGTGCAAAAAAAACCAGCCAGTTTCTTGGAAAGATTGTGTGGAATACTGGTGTGAGAGAGCCTTGAGGCTCATGGGTATGTGAATTGGCTGCCGTCATATGATAACGGCTTTAAACCCTAATCAATGAATCAATCCATATCCAAGGATTGTGATAAAAGTCTCTGCAATATAAATAAGGAGTGCCCCTTAGCAAAGACCTAAGGTCTTTGCCCGTAGTCATATATAAGATAGGGCTGACAGAGGAAGAGCGTATCAATGTTGACCTTTACATCCAACCCTTTTACTATGGAAAACATCTTGGCAAAAGGAGAACTTACTCATAAGGAATACATATGTTTTAATAGATGGCTTCAATGTCGTCTGCTGCCGATTTCCTGTATGCCGGAAAATGGTTAACTCGTTTGCAACATTAAAAACATCTGCAGCAACATTACGGAAAAACTCGATAACTAAAAGTTTAATTTACAGATCAGATGAGAACATATTTTTGCAAAAGGAGAAATTGCTCAGTAGAGCTCTATAACCCAATATCTAAAAGTTATCTATGGAATTATCTCCTACAGATACCTCAATATGAGTCTACACGTGGGGAAAGGGTGTACCAAAATCGTCATTTACAAACCGAAATGGCTTGTAAAGGGGAAACGTTTGCGTCACCACAATACTCAAGTAAGAATTCAGAGTTTGAAAAGAAATCTCCTGCTTGTGTGGAATTGGTATATCTGTCTAAAATATTAACATTCACTAAAACCGAAATGGATTGTAAAGGGGAAAACATTTTGGTCACCACGATATACAAGTAAGAATTCAGAATTTGAAAAGAAATCTTCTACGTGTGGGAAATACATATATCTGTCTAAAATTAACATTTACTAAAACCACCGTAAAGGTCATATGTTTTTGCTAAATGTCATCAGAATACACAGGTCACCTTGAATGCCAACTTTGAAATTTGTATATGCTTGCATGTTGTTACATTTATAACATCAAATTAAATTCCTCATATACTCATATATTCACACGTATATTTACTAACCTTGGTTAGTCAACTATATAGTAATTTTACTAACGAACCTTTGACTTAATTCTAAACAAATAATGTATCGAGAAGTTCTCGTATTGTAGTCATGGTAGATACAGATTTACAGAAAATGGTTAACCCTTTCCCACATGCAACAAATCTCCAGCAGTCAATTTTGAAAACGTTTTGGCAAAAACCTGAAAAATATCTTTAAATGAGAGTTTATTTTATTAAATAGAGTTGAAAACATTGTGGCAAAAGGAGAAATTGCTCATCATGAGCAATTTCTTCTTTTGCCACAATGTTTTCAAAAGTTGTTAGCTTCAGAGGCGTCAGGAAGTGTCTGTATGTGGCAAATGTTTAAACATTTTCCCTGCTACAGCTGATATTTGACGCGCTAGCAGATAACGACGTTATTACAGTATTAAACACTGTTGGAAATGCAGAAATTGCTCAAAACGATACATTTTTGAGCGAAGGGTCGCGAAGCGATCCGAAAGCTCATAGCATGCCTACTTTCGAAAATCCAACTTAAAGCTGCAACCACACTCAACCGCGGAAGGATTTGAGATTACTTCATTTGATTGGCTTTCATTCGCATCGAACTACTTTCGACACGCATTTTTGCCCGAGTCCGCCTTCCTCATGAATGAGTTCAAAAAGAAATTCCACTGTGGACTAGATTGTTATCAATAAGTACAATGTCAAATACTTTTGATTTGATTCAATATTATCACACTGTAGACTAGTCACCCAGTCACTTTAAACAACGTTTTATAATATCATATTTAAATGTATATACAAAGAAAACTCAGGGGAACACTTTGAAATGGCAGGCTTCGAACGTTTTCATTAATAAACTGTCAGTGTTCACCCTTTACATGATAGAATACGACACAAATGAAGCGGGTGAATTTTGAAAACTTTTCTAGAAAATGTAACAATTACTCAAAATGACTTATTCTTCCCTTTTACACAATGTCTCAAACCTGTAGCATGAAAATTAATTCAATATTCTAGATATCACACTTTTCTACAGCTATTCTTATACCATTTTCCGCCACTTATCTGCGTTCATGTTATTAGGCAGGGACAGTGTATAACGCTGTCCCTGTATTAGGGGAAATTAAGCAGAACACTTTTGAAAATCATTGTGCCAACGCTTCCCGCTTTATTCAGTTAAACTTATTATTCCCATATTTTTGTTTGGATATGTTCCAATTCGCCGGCCTCTAAATTCGGTTTAGAGAAAAAGTGTAAGTAAGTTGTAAAACTATCAGATATCATAAACGGTTATGAGGTCTCCTGTTACTATCTCGATTATATAACTGATTCTCGCTCAATAAGTTCAGAGAGCGGTCATACAGGGCATGAATAAATGGTCTCTTCCTTTATACCTTTCCTCTGTGTTTTGAATTAAGGTTTAATTAATGTCTTTCGGATAAACATACACAAGGATAATATAATATTTTGCATGACCTTTTTTTTGGATCAAAAGTAGCACTTTCAACAATAAGGGTAAGTCCATATATGTTGATGCAAATAAGATATAAAATGTATACAGTCAAATTGTTTCAACAACAATACACTTATCCATGATAATACCAAGGTAGTGTTATTGCATTATTTACTGCGAATGGACAGATACTCAAATTATTCTTTAAGGTCAATTAGCGCATCTGCGTATTCCGATCAGGATCTGCATTGCACACACAAATTAGTCATAGAAAGTTTAACCCTTTCCCTCATATAGACGCTTTCTGACGCATCTACAGCAGGCGGCTTTTTGAAAACATAGTGACAAAAGGAGAAATTGCACAACACGTGCAATTTCTCCTTTTGACACTCTGTTTTCCATTCAAATATAGAGATTTCCCATTGTTTGTAAAAAAAATATGTTCAAAGTCGTCTGCTACAGAATTGCCGTATGAGGGAATGTGTTAAAGGATTTTTTTTTTGAAACACAGAATTCATTTGTTTCTTGTGTGTTGAACCTAAGACAGGTCTTATACTTATTGTCATGCTGGTTTTCACAGTTACAGCGTCAACATCAATGAAGGTACTTCGCTCATTAGTGCTATCAGCACTTTGATTACAAAAGTTACAGCATCCTCTCTGTGTTTAAAGCAGACGATGCTTCACACCAGGAAAACGGTTAAAACTGATACTTTTATATTTCCCTTTCTTTTCAATATTAGCCGGCCGTTTGGCACAATCGACAGTTACATTGGCGTAAAGTAAATGGAGCTACACTTATTTGTTTTCGCCATAAGTTGTATATAAGTGTTATGCCGTTAAATTTGACAATTTAATTCTTGTATTTCACTATGACTTTAGCCGAGTATTAATTATGTATAATTTGAATGTTGATGATGAATTGAAATATGTTACAAGTTTACATTATGCCGTCACAACGGCGTGTCAAGAAACATCAAAAGTATTTATATGTAATTGTTATTCAATCAAACTTGCTTAATTATAGCCCCTTTCTTAAGACATTTCTGCCGAGCTCAGTCGGTAGCGACGCGGGCTGTCAATCCAGGGGTTGTGAGTTCGAATCCCGGCTCGGCCAACTTTCTTTCCGAGGATTGACAAAAGTCAATGCGACATGCGTCATTCGTCTTCCACCAATGGGCTAAGTCTATGTGGAAAAGCAGCCAGTTGCTTTGGAAGATTGTTGTGTGGAGTACTGGTGTGAGAAAACCAGGAAATGCATGAGTAGGTGAAATGGCCGCCGTGATGTAACTGAGAAATTTTTAAAAACGGCGTTAAACCCCAATCAATCAATCAAGACATTTCTACTGGATAGTTAACATATGTCGCCTTGAGCTGCTTTAGCAGTGATTGGCACGGCTTATCTTACTTGTTAATTTATATACAATGGCTACTTTAGAGTTAATTGAGTGGTCAGTTAATAAATTCTGAAGACAATTTTATATAAATTTACATTCTAGTTTTGAAAACAAGCATATTACAAGGAGTACCTTGACTTTGATTCATACTTTGGGAGTTCCAGAGACATAGTTATACACAACTTGAGTTCAAGTGACTTAGATATGTTGTGTTACATTTATCTTACATTTTTGGAGTGCCAATATCTGTACCTGTTTTAAGTGATAATTAAACATTGTTGAACTTTTCGTGTAGTTATGTAACATTCTTAAACACGGGAAATGCAGCAAAACACATGACTAGTCTACATGTGTGCGGCAAGTGAGACTGTGCACACTGACCGGCTCGGGATCAGAGTATATGCACTGTTCGCACGAGACGATAAAATAAGACGTCAATTCAATTGATGCGATTCCGTATATAGTTTCACTTGAACTCTACGTAATAAATGGCTGTGAGTTTTTTTATACAATGTAAACTTTAATAAGATTTCGCCAAAAGACAGTCAGACGTTACAAATATAAATTTGCACATAGTCGACGAATATTGTCAAACTCTTCAACGCTGATTCGGGTTCGAGTCCCGTGATGAGCGGGTTCTGCCTTTAGGGGATTTTACCACACAAACGGCGCGAGTACTGGTTATGTCTCCAGGAAGCAGACGTCGATCGTGATTATTATAAGCTTAAAGCTTGTTTCGCAATCGATGTAAAATAAACAAGTTTAAACTAATGCTTAAACATCCATTTTTAATGCGTATTTGGAATCAACACGTCGGTTTTCCACCGTTCTTCGAAATATCAACTTTTTCTTCTTTACTTTCACACAAACATATCATATGAGTGACACATTAGATGTGCCTTTGAACATTTATGTTGTTTGGAAACAAAAATAAATTTAAATCATTCTTAACACGAGAAAGAACTTATAAAATGAATTGGTGCCAAAATTATAACGATGAAAGTTGAACGTCATTTCTCTGCATTGTAATTTATATATACGTATAAAAAAGAAAACCTTCAAAACATCAAATAGACTTATATGTATCATATAAGAATTATAAGTCCTGAATAACCTTTTTCTGTCTATGAAAATAACACATCTGGCGGAAAAATGTATTAAGTTGTTCCATAGACACGAAAAGAATGCTTCCTTAGTTGAATCACACATAAAAATCTCTACTCTCCATTTGCAAAGTCTTTTAGAGGTTGATCAACAAGTTTAAATAGGTTCAACTCTTTGTCGCTTGTTAGATTTCTGGAACCTTTTGATTTATATAACTCGATAGATGATTTGTTCCAGCCCAGACAAATCCAGTTCAGTCTATGACACTTCCGATCCACTGCAACCTTAGCAACAGCCCGCCATAATTGTGTACCGATACCTCTATGTCGGAACGCTGGTATGACGTAAAGGTCCTCTAAATTAATACAAGCGCCTTCCCATGTTGAATATGAGTTAAAGTAGAGGGCATAACCGACAATGTTCTTGTCATCTGTGCATTCAGCGACGAAGCATCGGAACATTGGTTCCTGGCCAAATCCGTCCCGTCTCAAAGTCTCTGCGTCTAATTCAGGTCCGTCTGGAAAATATTTGTAGTCTGCTAGCTCCTGAAACACACAAGTAGTATGTATTGACTGATACCCATTATGACTAAACGGTGTTTTCCGAGCATTGGCATATCGGAACGGAGAAGCTTCCTAGTTGGTCGGGGGAAACGTACGATCGTGTCAGAAAAAAGTATATACGGTTTGTGTGCTCACGATGCATATCTTCTCATGTTCTCCGTTCAATTCTTAAGCTTGTCTATTAAACGGGTGCTGCTTGTTAATAATACATTTCGTAAGTCTTCTTATTCAATGAATGGTGTGCTATTTATTGCTTGAAAGGTGCTGAACTCGTTGGACTTACGTAATGATCGTGTATGCTCAATTTTTACTGGGTAGACATACCCAGTAATCCAAATTGTGTACATTTTCATGATTTTCAATTGACAGTTTTTCAACATTTACTGCCAAAATAGTTTTGAACCACTTATTATTTACGTTGTTGTCACTTTTAGCAATATTTGCAGAAATTTCAACATTTCAAAAGTGTCATAACCATGATGTTTATGGTACTGGAACGGGAAATTATTACTCTAATTTGATCACAGAAATATAATTTTAACAGTTTAAGAACTATTTTGAACAGTTTTATAACTTTGACATTAATAGCTAGTATTTGGAGTTCAGCACCTTTAAAGTTTTAAACGTCCTCTCCGGATCAAAACTATTCAAACATTCTTTCAAAACCCCAACAAAGTCAATTCAAATAATCTATGGATTCAGTTATTGCCCCCAAAATGTTATTTACATCACTATCACCGGGTATTATACACTCTCAACAATGCCACAGGTGCCAGTCAAATTTAAAATCTAAACATAGCATTTGACTATATATTGACAAGGTACATTTCATTTTCAACGGCCAATTTTTCTGATCGCAATGGCTGTAATTTTCCTTAAGATATTCGCGTGGAATTATTATTTAAAGATGTTACAGTCAAAGCAAGTTATGTACCAAATTGTATTAGAGTTATTGGATTATAAGCTACATATAGCTTTTAATGTAAAACTACTGCTCGGGGACATCACTGAGGTGACGTGAGATCCGAGTAAAAACTCGTAAATCAGATGATTTTCCATTTATAAGAAGTGTCGTATAATTTTAATGCGTTGCTATCATAGGGCAATTATATATTACTTATTTTACAGCTATAAAACACGGTAAGCAATCGATGAGCGATAAAACTCGCGTCATATCTACGTTGTTCCGTTAGGGCCATCGTTGTTTCGCGGTTTCGACCTAGGGTCGACAGTACGATAACGCGATGCGATAGTACGAAAACGCGATGCGATAGTACGAAAACGCGATGCGTAAGTGCGAAAACGCGATGCGAAACTGCGAAAACGCGATGCGAGGAGGCGATATTAATATCGTACTTTCGCATCGCACTTTCGCATCGCGTTTTCGTACTATCGCATCGCGTTATCGTGGTTTCGACATAGGGTCGATATTAATATCGTACAATCGCATCGCGTTTTCGTACTTTCGACCCTAGGTGTTCCGTTAGGGCCATCGTTGTTTCGAAGTTTCGACAGTACGATAACGCGATGCGAGTACGAAAACGCAATGCGATAGTACGATATTAATATCGACCCTATGTCGAAACCACGATAACACGATGCGAAAGTGCGATGCGAAAGTACGATATTAATCTTGCATCGCGTTTTCGCATCGCGTTTTCGTACTATCGCATCGCGTTATCGTACTGTCGATCCTAGGTCGAAACCGCGAAATAACGATGGCCCTAACTGAACACCGTAGTTTTCAGTCAATACTTACTATTCACACATACAGCTAGTATAGACAACGCGTGAAGGCACACAGAATCTTAACCCTTTCCCTAATATAGACGCTTTCTGACGCCTCTGCAGCAGACGGCTTTTTGAAAACATAGTGACAAAAGAAGAAATTGCACAAAACGTGCAATTTCTCCTTTTGTCACAATGTTTTCCACTTTTTGTCATAGGTTATCCATTCAATTATAGAGATTTTCTATGTTTTGACAAAATATGTTCAAAGTCAGCTGCTGCAGAATTGTCGTATGAGGGAAAGGGGTAAATAACCGGGGGTCCTACACGAATGTTTACTGAAAACAGACGTAACCAGCAATTCCAATGCATGTTTATCACGTGGAAATGCTTTGGATGTTATCGTGCGTGGCTTGGTTAGAGTCATCGCATTGGAACATACAAAATATATTTGTGTAACAGAGAACCATACATATACAAAAAAAAAAGGAACATAAGACTATCATGCTGTTAAGTCCATACGAATGAATTGCGTTTAATTGCTTGATTAAAGTCTTGCTTAATATGAAAGGCAAATGCTGATTAAATACAGTGGGCTAACGTTAGATAGCTAATCTTTTTGTCCGTTTAGACCACCATACTCCTTGGTAAGGTAAATTATGTACATGTATCATGTCGACCGATGTGTTGAATAAGCATGATATTAACAGCAATCCATGGGTATCGAAATGTTGACCAATTTGTGCAATTGCTTGAGCTGCCGCGGTGGTGTAGTGGTAGAGCTTCCTCCTCGGATGCGAGAGTTCGTGGGTTCGATCCCCGGCCGGGTCATACCAAAGACTTTACAAAGTATTGCAATGGATTTCCTCCTTGGCGTTCAGAGTTGCGGGGTTAGCATTACGACTGACCGACTGGCTGGTGTCAGGATAAATAGACCAGTAGTACTGGTAACTTACCCAGGTAACGCCGTGATATAACAGAAAAAATGTTGAAAGCGGCGTAAAACACCAAACAATCAATCTCAACTTTTAAAGCATGTCTTTCCAAATCGATTGAATCAGACAAAAAACATTGTGAAAGAATTTGTTACTGGAAGACAAAACATAAAGGAAGCAAATTTGGATTGCTTTTAATCTCTCTTTTCGGAATACAACCGTCATTACAGTTACTATGTGAACGCACGAGGTCGCGGCATGAAAGGTGACTGGTTAATGACCGAATAACTTACCTGCTACATGTTTTTTTAGTAACATTAAACAGTGAAAGTAGATTTTAATACCTGTATCATTCGACATATATCCTCGCAGTCATCGGCTTTCGCCTCACGTATTTCCACTTCTGAATGAGTCGACTTTTCCATGCTCTTTATTTTGCTGATAGCAATTTTAACAATTGACCTGAACCCTTCACACCTAAAGGTCCTTCTTTTTGATAATGTGTTGAGGAACGAGTTGAACTATTTACAAATTCAAAATTCCTTTAAAACAGAGGCGAAATGATTGTTGGTACTTGGAAATGTGTTTTTTATCTGATGAACATTTCCAGCTTTCCTTTCTTGCATTCTGAAGTTGTATCGTCTGCTGCCAGGACGTCAAATCTAGGTTTCGAGTTAACGTTGGGCGAGTTCAGATAGGCTTCTCTAGGAAGTAATGAGTAGTAAACATCGTTGGTCGCCATTTTGAAATGCTAGTAACCACAAGCTTAAAAGTATCACCGTTCAAATGGATTCCGAGTGCACTCGGTCTGTTCTCGGATCCCATATGAACTCGCCCTTAGAGATAAACGTTGGTCGTTAAAATAGCTTTGATATGAAAAAAATAAAAATGCACACTGTACTCAGTACAATATGTGTCCAGATTGTCTCGCACTTGTAATCCACATAGCATTCTTCCGAGGCACTAGGTAAACTCCCCACATATACTTCTTTCGGACTTTCATTGGGGGGAGGCAAATGATGGTAGTCACAATAAATTGTGTCACTGGTTGGAAACAAGAGGGACAATGGTGGCCCTGTTGCGTTCACCCATGTACCATGGCTCTATGTGATAAGGTGTCCATGATTAATACGAATTTGGCCGAGTGAACCTAGGTTTTGACCGGACATCGCCCTTGTTCGAACTTAGCCTAGATATCAGCTAGGCAAACATTTTGATATAGTTTCAGCATCCTAATCTTAAAAATGCGGCTTTAAGAGTGTGAACAAGATTTTCTTTCAATTTGATCTTGTGGCCTAGATTCGACCCGATAGTTTAACCCTTTCCCACATACAATACAACAAATCTGCAGCAGACGACATCGAAAAGATCTAAGCAAAAATATGGAAATTCTCAATAAATAAAGTATAATTTATGAATAAAGCTGAAAACATTGTGACAAAAGGAGAAATTGCTCATTATGAGCAATTTCTCCTTTTTCCGCAATGTTTTCAAAAGTTGTCTGCTGCAGAGGCTTCAGAAAGCGGCTACATATGGGAAAGGTTAAATATAGATCAAGGCTCGTATTCACCAACACGCATTAATTCGATTTTCGGACTAAATCTAAATTATCTGACTAAATTATGTCGATTTAGATTTGGTCCGTTAAATTGGAAATCAGACTAAATATTTAGATTTAGATTTAGTCAAAATTCTAAATTAAAAAGTTTGGTGAATACGGGCCTTGATTTGGAAATATGGTCAAATGTATATATTTTGGTATATATAACTTGGTCATCTGGGAAACAGAACGTTAATATTTTAGTATACGTATCTACCAAGGCACATACAGATGATCGGCCGTATACGTTGGACCATACGCTATACAGACAATTGAAGGTATTGCTAAACTATGGCATGACTGAAGACAGGCTTGGACATTTCTCAAATAGGCAATTACTCCTTTTCCCATAATATCTTTCATCCTAGCATACCAACTTACCCTGCACAATCTGAAAGAGGCATATACGAGACACCATATTCAGTCTCTGTGTGCAACGCTTTTAACCTATCAAAGCTATGAACATATGTTGCAAAAGGGAAAATTATCTTGTAAATATTTTGAAATTCAATTATTTTTGTTGTTCTATAGGCATTTAAGAGAAACATGTTCCGCCCCCTTGCGGCCATAATTTAGGGTAATTTAAGCTAAATACCTGCAAAATGATCTTAAAATTTGATCAACAGTTTTCGAGGTGAATAATTTTCCCTGTTTTGTTATTTAACCATTCAGCAACCAGAGCTCTGAATAGAAAATAGTTGTTTGAACAGATTCTATAGAAGACCGCCAAATGTACATTCCTGTGAAGTAAGGATGAAATTGCCCAGTGCTTTACGATGTTGTTTTGTGAAAGCTTGGACGAATGACAACACATGACAAAGGCACCGGGTGATCACAACAGCCCACATTAGGAACTTTGTGCATCAAAACAAGTGGACATTCATGAATCACTTAAGCTTGATTCAAGGGAATTTAAATGGAAGCCACATGTTTCAATGTTCCAATGTTTCAATGTTCTAAACCAATCAAGATGGTCTGAACTGTTTTTAAGAGACGCACCAAATGAAGCTTTGAAATAACAAAACGTTTCACTACTGAACTGATCAGAAAAAAACTATTGCAAAAGGAGAAATTTCTCAGTATGCCACAATATTTTCAAAAGTCCAAATAAGTCTGCACGTGGGAAAGAGCCTTTGAAAACTGATGTTGTTTGTAAACAAATTCTAAATAATAGTCAAAACATGGGAAAAACATCATAAATTGGTACGAAATTGTAACGATGAAAGTTGAACTCATTTCTCTGCATCGCAATTGCTATATGTATAGAGACTACATGTATGTATAGAGACTACATGTATGTATAGAAAAAACCAATTTCTTCAAAATAGCAGATTAACTCATATATACCATACATATACCTGAATAACATTTCTGTTTCTAAAACACATTGTTTTAGTATTACTTTGAACACGAATATAATATTTGCTCAGGTAATTCACAACAAAGATCGCTATACTCCGTTAGCAAAGTCGTTTAGTGCTTGTCCATCAAGCCTGAATATATTCCACTCTTCGCCGCTAGTTAGATTTCTCGAACCTTTTCATTTATAAAACTCCATAGATGATTTGTTCCAGCCGAGACAAGCCCATTCCAGACTACGACACTTCCTATCCACTGCATCTTTAGCAACAGCCCGCCATAACTGTGTACCCATACCTCGATGGCAGAACGCTGGTATTACGTATAGGTCCTCCAAATAAATACAAACGCCTTCCCATGTCGAATAGGAGTGAAAGTAGAGGGCATAACCGACAATGTTCTTGTCATCTGTGCATTCAGCGACGAAGCATCGGAACATTGGTTCCTGGTCAAATCCGTCCCGTCTCAAAGTCTCTGCGTCTAATTTCGGTCCGTCTGGAATCTGTTCGTAGTCTGCTAGCTCCTAAAACACAAACACTGTTGGTGTAGACTAAAATAATCTTAAATTACGAGGATCTTCACAACATGCTATTGGGAAAGAGACGTAACAAGCAATTCCATTCCGAAAGAATGATATCATGCGGATTTGCTTTGGATTTTATTGCTCACGGATTTGGTTGCAACTGTTCCATTAGAACACACAAGGGAGATGTTTGGGTGACAATGCATTCCTGTTGTAGGTGATTTATAACGGAAATAAAAGCCATATGGTTTTTGGCCTGGGGCTTTATGGGTCAAAGTAGGAATACCATTTCTTTCGGAGTTGGCAGTTTGCCAATTGCTGTAGCACCAGACACCGCATTTTAGATTGAGATAGCGCGAGAAAAAAAGTTCATCGTTGATTCAACAAAACTGCATTTAAAAGGTTAGGATCTCCCCCATAAATATCATTTGAATGTTGTTGGAACATCAAGGAAAAACTTAATATACTCTAATATAAGTTTAAGAAATGCTTTAGAAATTAATGCGCCGAGAGGTCAAATATGGACGACTGTTAACATAATTAACATTCGCGAAGAGGAACGAAAAAGAAGAAAAAAGTCGCGTGAAATATACAGTGGCGGATTAACCGGGGGCGTAGGGCCCGTGTGTCGAAAAAATAATGGTAAACAAAGAAAAGGCTTGGCAAATGTAGTGGCGGATTTAGCGGGGGCCCATAAGGCCCGTGCCCGACTCTCCCCACCCAACGTCACCCCGATCCGGTCGGGCATCATACATATCTGGCGATCGCCGGGCCAAATTTGCCGCTCAGAGCCAGGCCGGACATCGGGCAGACATTGACCGGGGAAAGGCAGCGTCTGGCCGACCATCCAATATGTCTCGCAGGTTATATAAGCCGGGTCATCGCATCATTAATCAGATTCCAGTCGCGCTTTTCACAGAACGTAGCAATTTAACACACAGTTTATCACAAAAGTGTCAGAGTAAGAGTACTACAAGAGTAGAGAGAGTGGCAGTAAAGGGAATGAGACCCCTCCTCTTCAGCCACCAATGCACCAATAACTAAGTTGTAGAGGTAGCGTGCAAACGCAAACCTCTCCGTCAATCGTGATGTGCGGGTACCCGCAAGTGCTGAGGAGGTATCAACGGCATTTTCGTTAGAATGCTTGTCTTAATGATATCTAAGTCAAGTTCGAATATGTGTCATATTGGGTCAGAAACTAGGTCACTAGGCCAAATTAATCTTGTTAACATAATGGAGGCTGCATTTTTAACTTGAGCGTGTTGAAACTGTATCAGAATGTTTGTCTTGATGATATGTAGGCCAAGTTTGAATATTGGTAATGTCTGTTAAAAAACTAGTTCACTAGGCCAAATTGAAGGAAAATCTTGTCAACACTGTAGAGGCCGCGTTTTTTAAAATTTGGTCAGAATGTTTATCTTAATGATATCTAGTCCATGTTCGAATAAGGGTCATATCGGGTAACCAAATGTACGAAAATCTTAATAACACACTGAATGTTGCATTTTGGAATCTTTGTCAGAATAATTGTCTTGATGAGTTGTGCATTGTTCAAACACTTTCTCCCAGTCTAGTACATGGTTTAGAGAACTATTTCAACTTGATTCTGCCTAAACCTGCTGTTTTCCCTTTGATTCTTCATGTCTTAAATGTGTATACGTGTGAGCTCTTGCACTCAGGTGAGCGATATAGTGCCAACAAGGTCCTTCTGTTTTTAAATTGGCAGTTTAATACAATTTACTATTTTTAACATGATCTTTCAACTTCTTGACAATAAATACATAAACATAAGCTGCACTTGTTATTTCCTTTCACATTTCTCCTACTTCTCCAACCTTCCAGCAGCCCCAACCCTCTCCCGCCCCCATTTTGGTCACCACAATACTCAAGTAAGAATTCAGAATTTGAAAAGAAATCTCCTGCTTGTGGGAAAAAGGTATATCTGTCTAAAATTAGTATTCACTAAATCCGCCGTAAAAGTCATATGTTTTCGGTAAACGTCACCGGAATACACAGGTCACCTTGAATGCCAGCTTTAAAAACTAATCGTCGTTTTTTATATGCTTGCATGTTGTTACATTTATGACATAAATGGCTATCAAATTAAGTTCCTCATGTTTACTTAATTACTTAATTACTTTTAATAACGAACCTTCAAGACTTTATTCTAAACACATAATGTATCGAGAAGTTCTCATATTGTAGTCATGATAAATACAGATTTACTGAAATGGTTAATTCCTCTTTCCCACGTACAACACATCTCGAGCAGTCAACTTTGAAAACATATTCGCAAGAATCATGAAAAATATATATAAATGAGATTAAATAGAGTAATTTCTTATTTTGCCAAAATGTTTTTCAAATGTTGTGTGCTGCAGAGGCAAAAAGCGTCTGTATGTTGGACAGTGTTAAGCCTTTTACCTGCTACAAAAGAGCCGTCCCACGAGAAATCCAACATTGTGGACTCTGTCGAAAGCAACGACCCGGATCAGCCTAAGCATGCCGCGCAGGCTAACCCGGACAGACAATGTTTGCATCCTGTGGATTTTCTGTTTCAAGAATCATTACTTTATACCTCTTTCCCCAGAGACGTAATGTGTCGGCCCGGGTTAGCCTGCGCGGACTGCGCAAGCTGATCTGGATCGATATATTACGCAGAGTCCACAATGTTGGTTTTTCTCGTGGGACGGCTCATATGATAGTTGACGCACTAACCGATGACGACTTTATTAAGTATGTATTAAACACCCATGGAAATGCAGATATTGGTCAAAAATTTTCATTTTTACAAAAGTTACAATATCATCTCTGAATTTTTTAAAGCAGACGATGCTTAAAACCTCACACCAGGAAAACGGTTTAAACTGATACTTTTATTGGTTCTCTCTTCTAGAGACCCTTAAAGTCGGTCTTCGTTTCTGTCCGTTTGTTTGTAAAATGTTTGTTTGTTTGTTTGTGGCAAGCGTAGCGCCAAAACTATTCAACATATTTCGACCAGACTTGGTAGGGATGAAGGGTCTAGGCTCTAGTTGTTCCTTTTGTAGTATGGTCGCCATAGAAACCACCGTTGCTATGGAAACGGGCGAAAACCCGCTTTTCCTGCGAAAACTATCTTCTCCCACAGTTTTTCGAATTTAGAAACCACTCGGTGTGCGTTGTGTAGCCCATCAGTTGCTACATCGAATGATCGTCCCGATTTTTGATCCGTCTCTTCGTTTTCTTAATATTTTAGTTGCCGTAAGGGGTACCATTTCCGCGGAAAACACAGACACGTCAAAACTAAATATATCGACACAAAAAGAAATGGTTTCCTATTACCTGATCGCTGATTGGCTAAAAACGACCAAATATCGACTAACCAGAGAGCACGTCACATAGCCATTACAACTTCCGTTTCCCGTACTTTTACACGAGGAGAAGAACTATTCAAGTGAATTTGACGCTGTTCTCGCGACAACTCGATAGCTTGTTTCATTATTCGTGCGGTGTCGTGAGAGTAGAGACAAGAGAGAACCATCGTCGCAGTATGCTTGTATTTCCCTTTATTTTCAATAATAGCCGACCGTTTGGCACAATCGAAAGTTACATTGGCGTAAAGTAAATGGAGCTACACTTATTTGTTTTCGTCATAGGTTGTATATAAGATTAGTTTACATATGTGCGGAAAGTGAACGTTCTGGCGAGGCTGTGCACACTGACGGGCTCGCGATCAGAGTGTAATTGCACTGTTCGCTCGAGACAACATCACTAGACGCCAAATCGATTGATGCGATTCCGTATATAGTTTCACTTGAACTGCGTTAAGATTCGAAAGTCGGAAATCCGAGAAGATAAATAATACATTGCTGTAGATTTTGTATGCAACCGAAACTTAAATAAGATTTCTCCAAAAGGCAGTCAGACGTTACAAATGGTCGACGAATATTGTCAAACACTTGTTCGAATACCGTGATGAGGGGGTTCTGCCTTTGGGATTTTTCCACATAAACGGAGCCGAGTCCCGGTAGCTCAGTCGGTAACGACGTGGGCTGTCAATCAAGGGGTTGTGAGTTCGAATCCCGGCTCGGCCAACTTTCTTTCCGACGTTTGACAAAAGTCATTGCGACATGCGTCATTCGTCCGCCAACGGGCTTAGTCTATGTGGAAATGCAGCCAGTTGCTTGGGAAGATTGTTGTGTGGAGTACTGGTGTGAGAAAACCAGAAAACACATGAGATGGTTAACTGGCCGCCGTGATATGACTGGGAAATTGTTATAAACGGCGTAAAACCCCAATCAATCAATCAACCACACAAACGGCGCGGTCGAGTACTGGTTAAGTCTCTAGAAAGCAGACATCGAGCGTTTAAACTAATGCTTAACCATTCCTTTTTAATACGTATTTGGAATCAACACGCCGGTTTTCCACCGCATATCGAAATATCAACTTGTTCTTCTTTGCTTTCACACAAACATATCATATGAGTGACATATCATATGAGTGACATATTAAATGTGCCTTTGAACATTTATGTTGTTTGGGAAAAAAAGTAAATTTAAATCATTCTTAACACGAGAAAGAACATATAAAATGAATTGGTACGAAATTAAAACGATGAAAGTTGAACGTCATTTCTCTGCATTATAATTTAATAATAAATTTATATATATAAGTATAAAACAGAAAACCTTCAACACATCAGATACACTTATATGTATCATGTAAATATTATAAACCTTGAATAACATTTTTCTGTCTATGAAAATAACACATCTGGTGGGAAAATTTATTAATTTTTTCCATAGACATAAACAGAGTACTTGCTTAGTTGAATCACATAAACAAAATCTCTATTCTCCATTTGCAAAGTCTGTTAGTGCTGGTTCAACAAGTTTGAATAGGTTCAACTCTTCGTCGTTAGTTAGATTTCTGGAACCTTTTGATTTGTATAACTCGATAGATGATTTGTTCCAGCCCAGGCAAGTCCAGTTCAGTCCATGACACTTCCGATCCACTGCAACCTTAGCAACAGCCCGCCATAACTGTGTACCGATACCTCTATGGCGGAACGCTGGTATGACGTAAAGGTCCTCCATATAAATACAAACGCCTTCACATGTCGAATAGCAGTAAAAGTAGATGGCATAACCGACAATGTTCTTGTCATCTGTGCATTCAGCGACGAAGCATCGGAACGTTGGTTCCTGGCCAAATCCGTCCCGTCTCAAAGTTTCTGCGTCTAATTTAGGTCCGTCTGGAAACTGCATGTAGGCTGCTAGCTCCTGAAACACACAAGTACTATGTATTGAATGATACCCATTATGACTAAACGGAGTTTTCCGAGCATTGTCATATCGGAACGGAGAAGCTTCGTAATTGGTTGGGGGAAACGTACGATCGTGTCGGTAAAATATATATACAAGCATTCTCCGTTCAATGTTTGGCCTGGGGCTTTAGCCCCTGATCATAGTAGTAAAATATGTTGTGTTCGGAGTTGGCAGCCTGCCAAATGCTGTTAACACCCAACAACGCATTTTAGGGTGAGACTGCGCGAGAAAAATAGTTCATCATGGATTCAACAAAACTGCATTTAAAAGGTTAAGATCTCCTCAAAAAAGATCAATATAATGTTGTTGGAACATCAGTGAAAAACTTAAAGCGTGAGTACTCCAACATAAGTTTAACACATGCTTTAGAATTGAATGCGCCGAGAGGTTACATATGGAAGCTTATTGACGCCGCGTGGAAGCGCGGCGTCAGTATTGAATAGGTTTTAATTTTGTACCATGGGCTGACGTAATCGAAAATGGAGCAACCAACATTATTATTGTAAAGAAAAACTCTGTAATATGTTTGGAAAAAAGCATCCTTTATGAATCAATAAATTGTATTAACTGGTTTAAGAAACATCGAGATGCAAAATACGTATGTCTTCTACCGTTATTACAAATCTTTAGATACATTTAATTTGTATTTAATAACTTTTCCCCAACTTCCTGGGCTAAGCTTTTTTTTAAAGTTTGATTTACGGTCCTGACGACACGGTTCATCATGCTCAGAAAAAAAGTGTTTGCCTATTTATAAAATTCTGATGTATTTCTAAACTTAAAACGTTGCTCCCCATACAGTTTGTTCAGTCTTGCCATATGTTGACTATAAATGTGAACTTTTTTTTTAATTTTATAAATGCTCAATTTTGATCATAAATATCTTTAAACTTTTTAAAATTACTATAACTAAATTACTAAAACGTATTTTGTGTTTATATACTCCCGTTTGTGTTATCATACTTCTGCTAAACTGGAAGAAGAATAGACTTCCCCCTCTCCTTCCAAAGCTTGTGTTACACTTAACTTATAACTAGAGACATAAAACCTTAATATATATTATTATGTAAGCACCTATGTTTTTGTTTTAACCAATTGATCTAGCTAGAGCAGATTTAAAAACGTTTATTGGTAAAAAATAAGAAAATTCAGCTTGCATGACACATTATAGTTGCAGTCAATGTTAAGCAAACTGTCAACCAAATAGTTTCAGGACTAAACTTGTCATTTCACGACTAAACTTCACATGCTGAATATCACATAGATCGCAGCATATAAAACGTCTAATCACTACGTCAAAATTGACCCTTTCTGCTCTGCATCAAAATTCGTCTTGTTAACATTCGCGAAGTGGAACGGAAAAGTACAAAGAAGTCGCGAATGTGCCTTATGTCTGCACATAGAGATATATATCAACATTTATGTTTTCAAAAGTCTTCTGCTGCATATTTATATTGTTTTCAAAAGCATATTTATGAATTGAAAATGAAGCCTACCTAGAAGCACTTAAACCCCAGTCACAATTACCTTGCGATAGGTTTGCGAGTAGTTTGCGGCGGATTTCTATGCAATTTCGGTCGGAACCATTCGGGACTCCTCGCGGGCATCGAGTTACTTTAAACTCGGACTTTAAACCTCATCGCAAACTGATCGGACATTAATCGGTTGATGCTTGGCCGATGTCCGGCCGGGCAATACACATATCGGGCGAGCACCGGGTCAAATTCGCCGTGCCGGAAATCTGGCAGACATTGACCGGGGACAGGCCGGCGTCTGGCCGACCACCCACTGTGGCTTTTAGGTTATAAAAGGCGGCTCATCGCATCATTCATCAGATTATCCAGTCGCGCTCTACACAGAAGGTAACAATTTAACACACAGCTTATCACAAAAGTGTCAGAGTAACAGTACTACAAGATGCTCTATAAAAGAAAGGAGGACTGAAGGAGAAGGAAAGGGCAGTACCCACAAGAGAGGGGGAGTGGCAGTGAAGTGAATTAGACCATTTCTCTCCTCTTCAGCCACCAATGCACCTATAACTAAGTTGTAGCGGTAGCGTGTAAACGCCAACCTCTCTATCAACCGGCTGTGCGGGTACGAGCAAGCGATGTGGAGGTATAAACGGCATTCTCGTCAGAATGTTTGTCTTGGTGATATCTAAGTCAAGTTCGAATATTTGTCATATTGGGTCAGAAACTAGGCCGCTAGGCCAAATTGAAGGGAAATCTTGATAACACTCTGGAGGCTGCATTTTCACAGTGTCCTAGCGTACAGTAAGCCGAAACGGAAGTTGCTGATCTGTACGCTGACGATCAGTTAGTTATTTGTATCAATTTACCCTACCACGGCGTGTATCTTGAATCAAAATTTGTTCTAAATCGGGTTTTTGGAAGGAGGAATTTTTAGGGTGAGTGCAACAGTTATTTTTACTTTTACTGTGATCATCTTTGCTTCAAATAAGGTGTAGTATACTTGCATTCGGCATT
This sequence comes from Serripes groenlandicus, assembly GCA_031761405.1. Taxonomy (NCBI): domain Eukaryota; kingdom Metazoa; phylum Mollusca; class Bivalvia; order Cardiida; family Cardiidae; genus Serripes; species Serripes groenlandicus. The sequence goes on from JASEVX010000003.1 coordinate 88,512,880, forward strand.
CGTTCTCAGTTTGATCACTGCCAAATTGACGAAACGGCCATAGAAAATTTGACTTTGTGTTCGCATATTTCACTGTGTATATAATTTCTGATCTATTATTGCGTTGGCGTGGAAGGAACAATAATGTGTCCGGCACGTAGGCTTCCTTTCATCAAGATTAAATGACAAGATGTCGAAAAATTGACAGTTTTGATTAGTCACCGCGAGTGACGTGACTGTACGCCTACTTGCAACTTTTAAATTCAAGACTGTACGATTAGTTTCCGAATTTTAATGAATATGATCGATTGACTAGCATCGGGTTTTCAAGCCTAATCATGCACTCACTGGTCATATTTATTGTCCATGAACATGACATTATTAGCGTTAAACTTTTTCTGAAGAAAGCTCGGTATCAGTAAATAAAAGAACCGATCAGTAAGCAATTTTGGTTGAAATGTTTTTGAAATTACTTATTCTTTGCACAACCACCATATTGTTTTACACACTCGACAGACATGCATGTGTTTTTGAAAGACTGTACATCCCGTTATGCTACTTTCGGTTTACTGCGCGTGATGTATACGTAAGGAAATACATTGAGCTGTAACATGGAATTTAAATTTCCATTGTCCAACCTACACAAGTCACGCGCATGGGTCAACCTGTTTGCTAACCTACATATAACAACCTTACTTTCTTTTCATATTACAGATGGACGTGTCATTTGAACTAACGCCTTGTGACGAGTCATTTGAAGAAATCGTCACTTTTCATCAGTGTGATGTTTGTACTTACAGCACAAAACATGTTTCCAATTTGAGGCGCCATAACAGAACTGTACACATAAAAACTACAACAACAGCCAATCCTACACAATCTGCCGAAAAACAACATCATTTTTGCGACCAGTGCGGGAAGCAATATTTGTCCAAATATGGACTGAGCCTACATGTGAAGTCTCAACATCAGAACATATTTAGATTCACTTGTAGTAATTGCAACAGAGGGTTTAATCAACTTTGGAACTACAGGGGACATTTGAATTCCCATTTTCCTGAACTGAAAGAAAAGTGTAATTATTGCGGAATGAGTTTCGCTCACAGAGCTAGCATTGTTTCACATAAGCGTAGCTGCGAATATAAGAATGACGCAAACAACAACACAACAGAAATGAAGTCAACATGCAAAGAATGCAATGTTAATTGCAAGAATAAGAAAAGTTTGAAAGAACACATGAATGGAGCTCATGGTTCTAAGAAATATCGGTGTGACCTTTGCGGCAAATTGTTCAAATGGAGAAGCAGTCTTCAGTATCATGTTAAACATGTGGCACATAATGATTAAAACTGTAGTAAGGTACACACGTGCATGTATCTTTTGTTTTTTGTTGATTTTTACACACATGTCTTTAATCTTTTTTTAAAGATTCGGATGAGAAACTGTAAAATATGATACATTTATACGTTTGAAAGCAGTCTGGACTGGTTGTCAGCAATTTTATATTAAGATCTTATTTAAGCAAAATTTGGACAGGAAGTCTCATAAGTTGTTATAATTTTAATTAGTCTAATGTTCACGATTGAATAATGTTTTATCGATGTCGCGCCACCGTTTTGTTATTTTTATGATGTTGTAAGACGTAATTGTATTTTACAGGAAGTTACTTGTGAAACTAGTGTAAATATCCAATTTGTTTCTATGATGCTAGTGTATTTTCCTTTACAAGAATAATTGCAATCATTTTCTACGTACATGTATGTCGTAATCCATACGTTCGCCAAATGTTCTACACATAAAATACTTTGACATAATGATTGAAATAGCATGTGCATTGCCCAAGTAGACCTTTACCAAGATAATTCAAATTATGTTACCCAGGTCAAAGGTGACCCCCACCCCTGTGCGTCACTTAAAATTAAGGGTTTGTATAGGAAAAATTGATACAAATCTTCTCAGAAATCACAATGCCTCTACCAAGATTGTTCAAATCCCTGGGTCAAAATTTTCTTTGCCCTTGGGTCATGTCATTTTAACATATATTTATATTGAAAAATCTTCTTTTATGAAACTTCAAGGCGTAGAGTTTAGACATTTAGCATATGGCATTATATACTGGACCACTTCGAATAGGCTGTTATAATCATGAGCCCAGGTCGAATTCCAGTTTGCGTATACAATTTGGTAAATGTCTAAACCTACAGGTGATAATTGTTTTATGTAGGTAATATAAATCAGTAACCTGTTGTCCTCGGCTCTTTTTGTCGTATATTGTTTTTAAATATTGCGTATTATTCTCGCTGGTTTTGTTATTATAACAATGAATATGATAAAAATTGAATATACGCATGTTGTGTTAAGGGTACATAGAATGGCTCAACTTATTGTTATTTATTTTTAACATGCATTTGGTTTTATTTTAGGACTATTATCAGGTAAAAAAGTTAGTGTCCAACTACAACATAACTATTCAAATGTGCTTTTTGTTACTGTGTGTAGCACATTTCTATTTGTATGTATCAGTCAAGCGTCCGTGTGTTCGCTATTCACGACCCCTGTGCCAATGCTAATGGCGGAAGTGGCGGTTTCCGTTGAGCTTGATTTGACAAAGGCCGATATTTAGTTTACCTTGCTCAGATTTTTTCGTATGTTGTCACCATGATTATTCGTTTACTTGTTTTTAAGTTTGTTTTGAATAGGTTTGCCCCCTATGTAAAGCAAAGAGCTATGGGTATTTAATAAAGAAAAAATATTGTAAATTGTGTCAGCATTGTTGATTTGATACATGGGACGCACACACACATATCCACGCACACAAACGAAAACACACACGCACGCACACACGAACATGCACACACATGCACAGACACACACACACTCGCAAACACACGCACACACAAAACAGTGAAAGGAATAAACGTAACGTCAATTTACATAGTGTAGTACAGGCGTAGTGTAGAGGTAGCGTGTCAACCTCAGATTAGGAACGTACCGGGTCCGATATCATTAAGAGCTATGATGGCAGTCCTCAGGCCAGGTACATGTACTTACATTCTCAACTGATTGTGGTCCGTCCGTCCGTCTGTCAGGTTGATTTTCGAGAGCGATTTTGCAATAATTATTAAGTTTAAAGGTTTTAACTTTTAAAATAACAGCTGGCAACGGATTGCTGCTGAAATTGATACCTTTGTGGAAAAAATACTATAAGAAATTTTGACAACTATGCGTACATTTTTAGCTCGACTATTCGAAGAATATGAGAGCTTTACTACTCGCCCCAGCGTCGGCGTCGGCGTCGGCGTCGGCGTCGGCGTCCGGTTAAAGTTTTAGGGCAAGTTGGCATTTTCATTCATAATTATTTGTGCTAGGGCTTTCATATTTGGAATATAGTTACATCTTATACCTCTCTTCACATTGAATGCTGAAGATGCTGAGTTTGACCTGCTTTTTGGGGTAAAAAACATGATTTTGTGTGGTTAAAGTTTTAGGGCAAGTTGGAATTTTATTTTAAATTTCATTTTTTCTCAATAAGTACTTGTGCTAGGGCTTTCATATTTGGAATATAATTACATATAATACCTTTCTTCACATTGAATGCTGAAGATGTTTAGTTTGACCTTCTTTTTGGGGTAAAAAACATGATTTTGGATGGTTAAAGTTTTAGGGCAAGTTGGAATTTTATTTTAATTTTTAATTTTTCTCAATAAGTACTTGTGCTAGGGATTTCATATTTGGAATTTAATTACATATTATACCTTTTTTCACATTGAATGCTAAAGATGCTGAGTTTGACGTTCTTTTTGGGGTAAAAAACATGATTTTGGGTGGTTAAAGTTTTAGGGCAAGTTGGAATTTTATTTTAATTTTTAATTGTTCTCAATAAGTACTTGTGCTAGGGCTTTCATATTTGGAATTTAATTACATATAATACCTTTCTTCACATTGAAAGCTGAAGATGTTGAGTTTGACCTTCTTTTTGGGGTAAAAAACATGATTTTGGATGGTTAAAGTTTTAGGGCAAGTTGGCATTTTATTTTAATTTTTAATTTTTCTCAATAAGTACTTGTGCTAGGGCTTTCATATTTGGAATTTAATTACATATAATACCTTTCTTCACATTGAATGCTGAAGATGCTGAGTATGACCTTCTTTTTGGGCTAAAAAACATGATTTTGGGTAGTTAAAGTTTTAGGGCAAGTTGGAATTTTATTTTAATTTTTAATTGTTCTCAATAAGTACTTGTGCTAGGGCTTTCATATTTGGAATTTAATTACATATAATACCTTTCTTCACATTGAAAGCTGAAGATGTTGAGTTTGACCTTCTTTTTGGGGTAAAAAACATGATTTTGGATGGTTAAAGTTTTAGGGCAAGTTGGCATTTTATTTTAATTTTTAATTTTTCTCAATAAGTACTTGTGCTAGGGCTTTCATATTTGGAATTTAATTACATATAATACCTTTCTTCACATTGAATGCTGAAGATGCTGAGTATGACCTTCTTTTTGGGCTAAAAAACATGATTTTGGGTGGTTACAGTTTTAGGGCAAGTTGGAATTTTATTTTAATTTTTAATTTTTCTCAATAAGTATTTATGCTAGGGCTGTCATATTTGGAATATAATTACATCTAATACATTTCTTCATATTGTATGCTGAAGATGCTGAGTGTGACCTTCTTTTTGCGGCAAAAGATATGACTTTGGGTGGTTAAAGTTTTAGGGCAAGTTGGCATTTTCATTTAATTTTTTAATTTTTCTCAATAAGTACTTGTGTTAGGGCTTTCATATTTGGAATATAATTACATATAATACCTTTCTTCACATTGTATGTAGAAGATGCTGAGTGTGACTTTTTGGGAATAAATAGCAGGATTTTTGTTTGATTTTGAGAATTTTAGATAAATTCATAATTTTTGGTTACATTCCTTTCTAATTGTGATCATTCATTTATCAAATATAATTCTTCAACATATCAAACGGGTTTTGCATGATGTCAAACATTAACATTTGCGTTTTACTCAACGTTAAAGTTTTATAATTCAAATCACTTCATACTTCACACATTTGTTAAGGACCATCGTACAATTAGGTTAGATAACTCCATTGTATCCTAAATATGGAGTAATGGCCTTGAATTACTTAGAAAATTTTGCCACAATGTTTTCCACTTTTTGTCATAGGTTATCCATTCAATTATGGAGATTTTCTATGTTTTGACAAAATACGTTCAAAGTCGTCTGCTTCAGATTTGCCGTATGAGGGAAAGGGTTAATAGTACTTAAGTGCAATATAATGAAATAGTGCTTTATGTGAATAAGCAGCATATAGTCGAGCGCGCTGTCCTCCGACAGCTCTTGTTTTCATACGTTCGCACAACTAACGATTGCGTACAGATGCAATTAGGCGTACAGTCACGTCACTCGCAGTGACTGATCAAAACTGTCAATTTTTCAAAAAGCCGTCTGCTTCAGAGGCGTCAGAATGCGTCTATATGAGAGGGAAAGGGTTAATCTTTACCGTCATTTTTGTTATAAGATGTGAACTGAAAGCACGAGGTAAATGGTTGCAATTGATCATGATGTAGCGGGGGTCTTTTTACAGTCAATACATACTATTCATACATACTGCTAGTATAGACAACGCGAGAGGGAAGGCACAAAACAGAAACCTAAATAATCAAATAATCGTGTCTACACGAAATTTACCGAAAACAGACGTAACCAGCAATTCCAATGAATGTACATGTATATCATGTGGAACTGCTCTGGATGTTATCGCGCTTGGCTCGGTTAGAGCCATCCCATTGGAACATACACGATATATGTTTGTAACAGAGAACCATACATATATACAGAATACAAGGAACATAGACTATCATGCTGTTAAGTCCATACACATTAATTGCGTTTAATTGCTTGATTTAATTTAACCCTTTCCCTCATATAGACGCTTTCTGACGCCTCTGCAGCATACGGCTTTTTGACAACATAGTGACAAAAGAAGAAATTGCACTGTTTTCCACCTTTTGTCATAGGTTATCCATTCAATTATGGAGATTTCCTGTTTTTTGACAAAATACGTTCAAAGTCGTCTGCCGCAGAACAGTCGTATGAGGGAAAGGCTTAAGTCTTGCTTAATATGAAAGGCAAATGCTGATTACATTCGTATACAGTGGGCTAACGTTAGATAACCAATATTTTGGTCCTTTTGAATCACCATACTCCCGGGTAAGATAAATTATGTATCATGTCGACCCATTTGTTGAATTAGCATAATATTAACAGCAATTCATGGGCATTGAAATGTTGATCAATTTGTCCAAATGTTTGTTCTGCCTCGGTGGTGTAGTGGTAGAGATGCGGGAGTTCTTGGGTTCGATCCCCGGCCGGGTCATACCAAAGACTTTGAAAAATGATTGTCTGGTGTCAGGATAAATGGACCAGTAGTACCGGTAACTTACCCAGGTAACGCCGTGATATAAATGAAAAAGTGTTGAAAGCGGCGTAAAACACCAAACAATCAATCTCAAATGTTGAGGCATGTCTTTCCAAATCGATTGATTCAGACAAAAAACATTGTGAAAGAATGTGTTACTGGAAGACAAAACATAAAGGGGGCAATTGTGTATTGCTTTTAAACCCTTTCCGTCATACGACAATTCTGCAGCAGACGACTTTGAACGTATTTTGTCAAAAAATGGAAATTCTTTATAATTGAATGGATAACCTATGACTAAAAGTGAAAAACATTGTGGCAAAAGGAGAAATTGCACGTTTTGTGCAATTTCTTCTTTTGTCACTATGTTTTCAAAAAGCCGTCTACTGCAGAGGCGTCAGAACGCGTCTATATGAGAGGGAAGGGTTAATCTTTACCGTCATTGTTGTTATAAGATGTGAACTGAAAGCACGAGGTAAATGATAAATGACCAAATAATTTACCTGCTACATGTTTTTAGTAAAATTGAACAATGAAAGTAGATTATTTTACCTTTATCATTCGACTAATATCCTCGCAGTCATCGGCTTTCGCCTCACGTATAACCACTTCTGAATGAGTCGACTTCTCCATGCTCTCTAGTTTGCAGTTGTCAATTTTAACATTTGACCTGAACCCTTCACACCAAAAGCTACCCTTTGGTCCTTCTTTTTGATAATGTGTTGGAGAATGACTTGAACAATTTACAATGCAAATGATGGTAGTCACAATCAATTGTGTCACTTGGAAACAAAAGGGGCAATGGTGGCGCTGTAGCCAAATACCATGGCTCTATATGATAAGTTTTTGACCGGATATCGCCCTTATTCGAACTGAGCCTAGATATCAGCAAGGCAAACATTTTGATATAGTTTTAGCATCCTAATCTTAAAAATGCGGCTTTAAGAGTGCGAACAAGATTGTCTTTCAATTTGACCTTCTGGCCTAGATTCGACCCGATAGTTTAACCCTTTCCCACATACAACAAATCTGCAGCAGACGACGTCGAAAAGATCTAAGCAAAAATATGGACATTCTCAATAAAAAAAAAGTATAATTTATGAATAAAGCTGAAAACATTGTGACAAAAGGAGAAATTGCTCATTATGAGCAATTTCTTCTTTTGTCGCAATGTTTCAAAAGTCGTACACCGCAGAGGCTTCAGAAAGCGTCTACATATGGGATCGGTTTACTATAGATCAAATGATTCGGAAATATGGTCAAATGTATATATTTTTGTATATATAACTTGGTCATCTGGGAAACAGAACGGTAATATATTAGTATACGTATCTACAAAGGCATATACAGATGACCGGCCGTATACGTTGGCCTATACGCTAAACAGACAATTGCAGGTATTGCTAAACTATGGCATGCCTGAAGACAGGCTTGCACAATCTGAAAGAGGCATATACGAGACACCATATTCAGTCTCTGTGTGCAATGCTTTTAACCTATCAAAACTATGAACATATGTTGTAAACTTTCAAAAGGGAAAACTACCATGTAAATATTTTGAAATAGAATTAGTTTTTTCAAACAAGGTTGTTCTATAGGCATTTAAGAGAAACATATTCCGCCCCCTTGCGGCCATAATTTAGGGTAATTTAAGCTAAATACCTGCAAAATTATCTTAAAATTTGATCAACAGTTTTCGAGGTGGAGAATTTTCCCTGTTTTGTTATTTAACCATTCAGCAACCAGAGCTATGAATAGGAAATAGATTTGAATAGATTCTAAAGAGGACCGCCAAATGTACATTCCTGTGAAGTAAGGTTGAAATTGCCCTGTGCTTTACGATGTTGTTTTGGGAAAGCTTGGACGATTGACAACACATGACAAAGGCACCGGGTGATCACAACAGCCCACATTAGGAACTTTGTGCATCAAAACAAGTGGACATTCATGAATCAATTAAGCTTAATTCAAGGGAATTTAAATGGAAGCCACATGTTTCAATGTTCCAATGTTCTAAACCAATCAAGATGGTCTGAACTGCTTTTAAGAGACGCACCAAATGAAACTTTGAAATAACAAAACGTTTCACTACTGAACTGATCAGAAAGAACTATTGCAAAAGGAGAAATTGCTCAGTATGCCACAATATTTTCAAAAGTCCAAATAAGTCTGCACGTGGGAAAGAGCCTTTGAAAACTGGTGTTGTTTGTAAACAAATTCTAAATAATAGACAAAACATAGGAAAAAACATTATAAATTGGTACGAAATTATAACGATGAAAGTTAAACTCATTTCTCATTTCATACATAGACCTGAATAACATTTCTGTTTCTAAAACACATTTTGTTAGTATTACTTTGAACACGAATATAATATTTGCCCAGGTAATTCACAACAAAGATCGCTATACTCCGTTAGCAAAGTCGTTTAGTGCTTGTCCACCAAGCCTGAATATATTCCACTCTTCGTCGCTTGTTAGATTTCTCGAACCTTTTCATTTATAAAACTCCATATATGATTTGTTCCAGCCGAGACAAGCCCAGTCCAGACTACGACACTTCCGATCCACTGAAACTTTAGCAACAGCCCGCCATAACTGTGTACCCATACCTCGATGGCGGAACGCTGGTATTACGTATAGGTCCTCAAAATAAATACAAACGCCTTACCATGTCGAATAGGAGTGAAGATAGAGGGCATAACCGACACTGTTCTTGTCATCTGTGCATTCAGCGACGAAGCATCGGAACATTGGTTCCTGGTCAAATCCGTCCCGTCTCAAAGTCTCTGCGTCTAATTTCGGTCCGTCTGGAATCTTTTCGTAGTCTTCTAGCTCCTAAAACACAAACACTGTTGGTGTAGACTAAAATAATCTTAAATTACGAGAATCTTCACAAAATGCTATTGGGAAAGAGACGTAACAAGCAATTCCATTCCGAAAGAATGATATCATGCGGATTTGCTTTGGATTTTATTGCTCACGGATTTGGTTGCAACTGTTCCATTAGAACACACAAGGGAGATGTTTGGGTGACAATGCATTCCTGTTGTAGGTGATTTATAACGGAAATAAAAGCCATATGGTTTTTGGCCTGGGGCTTTATGGGTCAAAGTAGGAATACCATTTCTTTCGGAGTTGGCAGTCTGCCAATTGCTGTAGCACCAGACACCGCATTTTAGATTGAGACAGCGCGAGAAAAATAGTTCATCGTTGATTCAACAAAACTGCATTTAAAAGGTTAGGATCTCCCCGATAAATATCATTTGAATGTTGTTGGAACATCAAGGAAAAACTTAATATACTCTAATATAAGTTTAAGAAATGCTTTAGAAATTAATGCGCCGAGAGGTCAAATATGGACGACTGTTAACATAATTAACATTCGCGAAGAGGAACGAAAAAGAAGAAAAAAGTCGCGTGAAATATACAGTGGCGGATTAACCGGGGGCGTAGGGCCCGTGTGTCGAAAAAATAATGGTAAACAAAGAAAAGGCTTGGCAAATGTAGTGGCGGATTTAGCGGGGGCCCATAAGGCCCGTGCCCGACTCTCCCCACCCAACGTCACCCCGATCCGGTCGGGCATCATACATATCTGGCGATCGCCGGGCCAAATTTGCCGCTCAGAGCCAGGCCGGACATCGGGCAGACATTGACCGGGGAAAGGCGGCGTCTGGCCGACCATCCAATATGTCTCGCAGGTTATAAAAGCCGGGCCATCGCATCATTAATCAGATTCCAGTCGCGCTCTTCACAGAAGGTAGCAATTTAACACACAGTGTATCACAAAAGTGTCAGAGTAAGAGTACTACAAGATGCCCTAAAAAAAGAAGGGAGGGCTGAAGGAGAAGAAGAAGGCAGTACCCACAAGAGAGGGAGAGTGGCAGTAAAGGGAATGAGACCCCTCCTCTTCAGCCACCAATGCACCAATAACTAAGTTGTAGAGGTAGCGTGCAAACGCAAACCTCTCCGTCAATCGTGATGTGCGGGTACCCGCAAGTGCTGAGGAGGTATCAACGGCATTTTCGTTAGAATGCTTGTCTTAATGATATCTAAGTCAAGTTCGAATATGTGTCATATTGGGTCAGAAACTAGGTCACTAGGCCAAATTGAAGGTTAATCTTGTTAACATAATGGAGGCTGCATTTTTAGCGTGTTGAAACTGTATCAGAATGTTTGTCTTGATGATATGTAGGCCAAGTTTGAATATTGGTAATGTCTGTTAAAAAACTAGTTCACTAGGCCAAATTGAAGGAAAATCTTGTCAACACTGTAGAGGCCGCGTTTTTTAAAATTTGGTCAGAATGTTTATCTTAATGATATCTAGTCCATGTTCGAATAAGGGTCATATCGGGTAACCAAATGTACGAAAAGCTTAATAACACACTGAATGTTGCATTTTGGAATCTTTGTCAGAATAATTGTGTTGATGAGTTGTGCATTGTTCAAACACTTTCTCCCAGTCTAGTACATGGTTTAGAGAACTATTTCAACTTGATGGAATGTGATTTAACATTGACATATTTCTCAATATAATAATGCAGAAACTTCAAAAGATTCTGCCTAAACCTGCTGTCAAATTTCCCTTTGATTCTTCATGTCTTAAATGTGTATACGTGTGAGCTCTTGCACTCAGGTGAGCGATATAGTGCCAACAAGGTCCTTCTGTTTTTAAATTGGCAGTTTAATACGATTTACTATTTTTAACATGATCTTTCAACTTCTTGACAATAAATACATAAATAAGCTGCACTTGTTATTTCCTTTCACATTTCTCCTACTTCTCCAACCTTCCAGCAGCTCCAACCCTCTCCCGCCCCCATTTTGGTCACCACAATACTCAAGTAAGAATTCAGAATTTGAAAAGAAATCTCCTGCTTGTGGGAAAAAGGTATATCTGTCTAAAATTAGTATTCACTAAATCCGCCGTAAAAGTCATATGTTTTCGGTAAACGTCACCGGAATACACAGGTCACCTTGAATGCCAGCTTTGAAAACTAATCGTCGTTTTTTATATGCTTGCATGTTGTTACATTTATGACATAAATGGCTATCAAATTAAGTTCCTCATGTTTACTTAATTACTTAATTACTTTTAATAACGAACCTTCAAGACTTTATTCTAAACACATAATGTATCGAGAAGTTCTCATATTGTAGTCATAATAAATACAGATTTACTGAAAATGGTTAATTCCTCTTTCCCACGTACAACACATCTCGAGCAGTCAACTTTAAAAACATATTCGCAAGAATCATGAAAAATATATATAAATGAGATTAAATAGAGTAATTTCTTATTTTGCCAAAATGTTTTTCAAATGTTGTGTGCTGCAGAGGCAAAAAGCGTCTGTATGTTGGACAGTGTTAAGCCTTTTACCTGCTACAAAAGAGCCGTCCCACGAGAAATCCAACATTGTGGACTCTGTCGAAAGCAACGACCCGGATCAGCCTAAGCATGCCGCGCAGGCTAACCCGGACAGACAATGTTTGCATCCTGTGGATTTTCTGTTTCAAGAATCATTACTTTATACCTCTTTCCCCAGAGACGTAATGTGTCGGCCCGGATTAGCCTGCGCGGACTGCGCAAGCTGATCTGGATCGATATATTACGCAGAGTCCACAATGTTGGTTTTTCTCGTGGGACGGCTCATATGATAGTTGACGCACTAACCGATGACGACTTTATTAAGTATGTATTAAACACCCATGGAAATGCAGATATTGGTCAAAAATTTTCATTTTTACAAAAGTTACAATATCATCTCTGAATTTTTTAAAGCAGACGATGCTTAAATTCTCACACCAGGAAAACGGTTTAAACTGATACTTTTATTGGTTCTCTCTTCTAGAGACCCTTAAAGTCGGTCTTCGTTTCTGTCCGTTTGTTTGTAAAATGTTTGTTTGTTTGTTTGTGGCAAGCGTAGCGCCAAAACTATTCAACAGATTTCGACCAGACTTGGTAGGGATGAAGGGTCTAGGCTCTAGTTGTTCCTTTTGTAGTATGGTCGCCATAGAAACCACCGTTGCTATGGAAACGGGCGAAAACCCGCTTTTCCTGCGAAAACTATCTTCTCCCACAGTTTTTCGAATTTAGAAACCACTCGGTGTGCGTTGTGTAGCCCATCAGTTGCTACATCGAATGATCGTCCCGATTTTTGATCCGTCTCTTCGTTTTCTTAATATTTTAGTTGCCGTAAGGGGTACCATTTCCGCGGAAAACACAGACACGTCAAAACTAAATATATCGACACAAAAAGAAATGGTTTCCTATTACCTGATCGCTGATTGGCTAAAAACGACCAAATATCGACTAACCAGAGAGCACTTCACATAGCCATTACAACTTCCGTTTCCCGTACTTTTACACGAGGAGAAGAAATATTCAAGTGAATTTGACGCTGTTCTCGCGACAACTCGATAGCTTGTTTCATTATTCGTGCGGTGTCGTGAGAGTAGAGACAAGAGAGAACCATCGTCGCAGTATGCTTGTATTTCCCTTTATTTTCAATAATAGCCGACCGTTTGGCACAATCGAAAGTTACATTGGCGTAAAGTAAATGGAGCTACACTTATTTGTTTTCGTCATAGGTTGTATATAAGATTAGTTTACATATGTGCGGCAAGTGAACGTTCTGGCGAGGCTGTGCACACTGACGGGCTCGCGATCAGAGTGTAATTGCACTGTTCGCTCGAGACAACATCACTAGACGCCAAATCGATTGATGCGATTCCGTATATAGTTTCACTTGAACTGCGTTAAGATTCGAAAGTCGGAAATCCGAGAAGATAAATAATACATTGCTGTAGATTTTGTATGCAACCGAAACTTAAATAAGATTTCTCCAAAAGGCAGTCAGACGTTACAAATGGTCGACGAATATTGTCAAACACTTGTTCGAATACCGTGATGAGCGGGTTCTGCCTTTGGGATTTTTCCACATAAACGGAGCCGAGTCCCGGTAGCTCAGTCGGTAACGACGTGGGCTGTCAATCAAGGGGTTGTGAGTTCGAATCCCGGCTCGGCCAACTTTCTTTCCGACGTTTGACAAAAGTCATTGCGACATGCGTCATTCGTCCACCAACGGGCTTAGTCTATGTGGAAATGCAGCCAGTTGCTTGGGAAGATTGTTGTGTGGAGTACTGGTGTGAGAAAACCAGAAAACACATGAGATGGTTAACTGGCCGCCGTGATATGACTGGGAAATTGTTATAAACGGCGTAAAACCCCAATCAATCAATCAACCACACAAACGGCGCGGTCGAGTACTGGTTAAGTCTCTAGAAAGCAGACATCGAGCGTTTAAACTAATGCTTAACCATTCCTTTTTAATACGTATTTGGAATCAACACGCCGGTTTTCCACCGCATATCGAAATATCAACTTGTTCTTCTTTGCTTTCACACAAACATATCATATGAGTGACATATTAAATGTGCCTTTGAACATTTATGTTGTTTGGGAAAAAAAGTAAATTTAAATCATTCTTAACACGAGAAAGAACATATAAAATGAATTGGTACGAAATTAAAACGATGAAAGTTGAACGTCATTTCTCTGCATTATAATTTAATAATAAATTTATATATATAAGTATAAAACAGAAAACCTTCAACACATCAGATACACTTATATGTATCATGTAAATATTATAAACCTTGAATAACATTTTTCTGTCTATGAAAATAACACATCTGGTGGGAAAATTTATTAATTTTTTCCATAGACATAAACAGAGTACTTGCTTAGTTGAATCACATAAACAAAATCTCTATTCTCCATTTGCAAAGTCTGTTAGTGCTGGTTCAACAAGTTTGAATAGGTTCAACTCTTCGTCGTTAGTTAGATTTCTGGAACCTTTTGATTTGTATAACTCGATAGATGATTTGTTCCAGCCCAGGCAAGTCCAGTTCAGTCCATGACACTTCCGATCCACTGCAACCTTAGCAACAGCCCGCCATAACTGTGTACCGATACCTCTATGGCGGAACGCTGGTATGACGTAAAGGTCCTCCATATAAATACAAACGCCTTCACATGTCGAATAGCAGTAAAAGTAGATGGCATAACCGACAATGTTCTTGTCATCTGTGCATTCAGCGACGAAGCATCGGAACGTTGGTTCCTGGCCAAATCCGTCCCGTCTCAAAGTTTCTGCGTCTAATTTAGGTCCGTCTGGAAACTGCATGTAGGCTGCTAGCTCCTGAAACACACAAGTACTATGTATTGACTGATACCCATTATGACTAAACGGAGTTTTCCGAGCATTGTCATATCGGAACGGAGAAGCTTCGTAATTGGTTGGGGGAAACGTACGATCGTGTCGGTAAAATATATATACAAGCATTCTCCGTTCAATGTTTGGCCTGGGGCTTTAGCCCCTGATCATAGTAGTAAAATATGTTGTGTTCGGAGTTGGCAGCCTGCCAAATGCTGTTAACACCCAACAACGCATTTTAGGGTGAGACTGCGCGATAAAAATATTTCATCATGGATTCAACAAAACTGCATTTAAAAGGTTAAGATCTCCTCAAAAAAGATCAATATAATGTTGTTGGAACATCAGTGAAAAACTTAAAGCGTGAGTACTCCAACATAAGTTTAACACATGCTTTAGAATTGAATGCGCCGAGAGGTTACATAAGGAAGCTTATTGACGCCGCGTGGAAGCGCGGCGTCAGTATTGAATAGGTTTTAATTTTGTACCATGGGCTGACGTAATCGAAAATGGAGCAACCAACATTATTATTGTAAAGAAAAACTCTGTAATATGTTTGGAAAAAAGCATCCTTTATGAATCAATAAATTGTATTAACTGGTTTAAGAAACATCGAGATGCAAAATACGTATGTCTTCTACCGTTATTACAAATCTTTAGATACATTTAATTTGTATTTAATAACTTTTCCCCAACTTCCTGGGCTAAGCTTTTTTTTTAAGTTTGATTTACGGTCCTGACGACACGGTTCATCATGCTCAGAAAAAAAGTGTTTGCCTATTTATAAAATTCTGATGTATTTCTAAACTTAAAACGTTGCTCCCCATACAGTTTGTTCAGTCTTGCCATATGTTGAGTATAAATGTGAACTTTTTTTTTAATTTTATAAATGCTCAATTTTGATCATAAATATCTTTAAACTTTTTAAAATTACTATAACTAAATTACTAAAACGTATTTTGTGTTTATATACTCCCGTTTGTGTTATCATACTTCTGCTAAACTGGAAGAAGAATAGACTTCCCCCTCTCCTTCCAAAGCTTGTGTTACACTTAACTTATAACTAGAGACATAAAACCTTAATATATATTATTATGTAAGCACCTATGTTTTTGTTTTAACCAATTGATCTAGCTAGAGCAGATTTAAAACCGTTTATTGGTAAAAAATAAGAAAATTCAGCTTGCATGACACATTATAGTTGCAGTCAATGTTAAGCAAACTGTCAACCAAATAGTTTCAGGACTAAACTTGTCATTTCACGACTAAACTTCACATGCTGAATATCACATAGATCGCAGCATATAAAACGTCTAATCACTACGTCAAAATTGACCCTTTCTGCTCTGCATCAAAATTCGTCTTGTTAACATTCGCGAAGTGGAACGGAAAAGTACAAAGAAGTCGCGAATGTGCCTTATGTCTGCACATAGAGATATATATCAACATTTATCTTTTCAAAAGTCTTCTGCTGCATATTTATATTGTTTTCAAAAGCATATTTATGAATTGAAAATGAAGCCTACCTAGAAGCACTTAAACCCCAGTCACAATTACCTTGCGATAGGTTTGCGAGTAGTTTGCGGCGGATTTCTATGCAATTTCGGTCGGAACCATTCGGGACTCCTCGCTGGCATCGAGTTACTTTAAACTCGGACTTTAAACCTCATCGCAAACTGATCGGACATTAATCGGTTGATGCTTGGCCGATGTCCGGCCGGGCAATACACATATCGGGCGAGCACCGGGTCAAATTCGCCGTGTCGGAAATCTGGCAGACATTGACCGGGGACAGGCCGGCGTCTGGCCGACCACCCACTGTGGCTTTTAGGTTATAAAAGGCGGCTCATCGCATCATTCATCAGATTATCCAGTCGCGCTCTACACAGAAGGTAACAATTTAACACACAGCTTATCACAAAAGTGTCAGAGTAACAGTACTACAAGATGCTCTAGAAAAGAAAGGAGGACTGAAGGAGAAGGAAAGGGCAGTACCCACAAGAGAGGGGGAGTGGCAGTGAAGTGAATTAGACCATTTCTCTCCTCTTCAGCCACCAATGCACCTATAACTAAGTTGTAGCGGTAGCGTGTAAACGCCAACCTCTCTATCAACCGGCTGTGCGGGTACGCGCAAGCGATGTGGAGGTATAAACGGCATTCTCGTCAGAATGTTTGTCTTGGTGATATCTAAGTCAAGTTCGAATATTTGTCATATTGGGTCAGAAACTAGGCCGCTAGGCCAAATTGAAGGGAAATCTTGATAACACTCTGGAGGCTACATTTTCACAGTGTCCTAGCGTACAGTAAGCCGAAACGGAAGTTGCTGATCTGTACGCTGACGATCAGTTAGTTATTTGTATCAATTTACCCTACCACGGCGTGTATCTTGAATCAAAATTTGTTCTAAATCGGGTTTTTGGAAGGAGGAATTTTTAGGGTGAGTGCAACAGTTATTTTTACTTTTACTGTGATCATCTTTGCTTCAAATAAGGTGTAGTATACTTGCATTCGGCATTCGTTCTCAGTTTGATCACTGCCAAATTGACGAAACGGCCATAGAAAATTTGACTTTGTGTTCGCATATTTCACTGTGTATATAATTTCTGGTCTATTATTGCGTTGGCGTGGAAGGAACAATAATGTGTCCGGCACGTAGGCTTCCTTTCATCAAGATTAAATGACAAGATGCCGAAAAATTGACAGTTTTGATCAGTCACCGCGAGTGACGTGACTGTACGCCTACTTGCAACTTTTAAATTCAAGACTGTACGATTCATGAGTTTCCGAATTTTAATGAATATGATCGATTGACTAGCATCGGGTTTTCAAGCCTAATCATGCACTCACTGGTCATATTTATTGTCCATGAACATGACATTATTAGCGTTAAACTTTTTCTGAAGAAAGTTCGGTATCAGTAAATAAAAGAACCGATCAGTAAGCAATTTTGGTTGAAATGTTTTTGAAATTACTTATTCTTTGCACAACCACCATATTGTTTTACACACTCGACAGACATGCATGTGTTTTTGAAAGACTGTACATCCCGTTACGCTACTTTCGGTTTACTGCGCGTGATGTATACGTAAGGAAATACATTGAGCTGTAACATGGAATTTAAATTTCCATTGTCCAACCTACACAAGTCACGCGCAGGGGTCAACCTGTTTGCTAACCTACATATAACAACCTTACTTTCTTTTCATATTACAGATGGACGTGTCATTTGAACTAACGCCTTGTGACGAGTCATTTGAAGAAATCGTCACTTTCCATCAGTGTGATGTTTGTACTTACAGCACAAAACATGTTTCCAATTTGAGGCGCCATAACAGAACTGTACACATAAAAACTACAACAACAGCCAATCCTACACAATCTGCCGAAAAACAACATCATTTTTGCGACCAGTGCGGGAAGCAATATTTGTCCAAATATGGACTGAGCCTACATGTCAAGTCTCAACATCAGAACATATTTAGATTCACTTGTAGTAATTGCAACAGAGGGTTTAATCAACTTTGGAACTACAGGGGACATTTGAATTCCCATTTTCCTGAACTGAAAGAAAAGTGTAATTCTTGCGGAATGAGTTTCGCTCACAGAGCTAGCCTTGTTTCACATAAGCGTAGCTGCGAATATAAGAATGACGCAAACAACAACACAACAGAAATGAAGTCAACATGCAAAGAATGCAATGTTAATTGCAAGAATAAGAAAAGTTTGAAAGAACACATGAATGGAGCTCATGGTTCTAAGAAATATCGGTGTGACCTTTGCGGCAAATTGTTCAAATGGAGAAGCAGTCTTCAGTATCATGTTAAACATGTGGCACATAGTGATTAAAACTGTAGTAATGTACACACGTGCATGTATCTTTTGTTTTTTGTTGATTTTTACACACATGTCTTTAATCTTTTTTTAAAGATTCGGATGAGAAACTGTAAAATATGATACATTTATACGTTTGAAAGCAGTCTGGACTGGTTGTCAGCAATTTTATATTAAGATCTTATTTAAGCAAAATTTGGACAGGAAGTCTCATAAGTTGTTATAATTTTAATTAGTCTAATGTTCACAATTGAATACTGTTTTATCGATGTCGCGCCACCGTTTTGTTATTTTTATGATGTTGTAAGACGTAATTGTATTTTACAGGAAGTTACTTGTGAAACTAGTGTGAATATCCAATTTGTTTCTATGATGCTAGTGTATTTTCCTTTACAAGAATAATTGCAATCATTTTCTACGTACATGTATGTCGTAATCCATACGTTCGCCAAATGTTCTACACATAAAATACTTTGACATAATGATTGAAATAGCATGTGCATTGCCCAAGTAGACCTTTACCAAGATAATTCAAATTATGTTACCCAGGTAAAAAGTGACCCCCACCCCTGTGCGTCACTTAAAATTAAGGGTTTGTATAGGAAAAATTGATACAAATCTTCTCAGAAATCACAATGCCTCTACCAAGATTGTTCAAATCCCTGGGTCAAAATTTTCTTTGCCCTTGGGTCATGTCATTTTAACATATATTTATATTGAAAAATCTTCTTTTATGAAACTTCAAGGCGTAGAGTTTAGACATTTAGCATATGGCATTATATACTGGACCACTTCGAATAGGCTGTTATAATCATGAGCCCAGGTCGAATTCCAGTTTGCGTATACAATTTGGTAAATGTCTAAACCTACAGGTGATAATTGTTTTATGTAGGTAATATAAATCAGTAACCTGTTGTCCTCGGCTCTTTTTGTCGTATATTGTTTTTAAATATTGCGTATTATTCTCGCTGGTTTTGTTATTATAACAATGAATATGATAAACATTGAATATACGCATGTTGTGTTAAGGGTACATAGAATGGCTCAACTTATTGTTATTTATTTTTAACATGCATTTGGTTTTATTGTAGGACTATTATCAGGTATAAAAGTTAGTGTCCAACTACAACATAACTATTCAAATGTGTTTTGTGTTACTGTGTGTAGCACATTTCTATTTGTATGTATCAGTCAAGCGTCCGTGTGTTCGCTATTCACAACCCCTGTGCCAATGCTAATGGCGGAAGTGGCGGTTTCCGTTGAGCTTGATTTGACAAAGGCCGATATTTAGTTTACCTTGCTCAGATTTTTTCGTATGTTGTCACCATGATTATTCGTTTACTTGTTTTTAAGTTTGTTTTGAATAGGTTTGCCCCCTATGTAAAGCAAAGAGCTATGGGTATTTAATAAAGAAAATATATTGTAAATTGTGTCAGCATTGTTGATTTGATACATGGGACGCACACACACATATCCACGCACACAAACGAAAACACACACGCACGCACACACGAACATGCACACACATGCACAGACACACACACACTCGCAAACACACGCACACACAAAGCAGTGAAAGGAATAAACGTAACGTCGATTTACATAGTGTAGTACAGGCGTAGTGTAGAGGTAGCGTGTCAACCTCAGATTAGGAACGTACCGGGTCCGATATCATTAAGAGCTATGGTGGCAGTCCTCAGGCCAGGTACATGTACTTACATTCTCAACTGATTGTGGTCCGTCCGTCCGTCTGTCAGGTTGATTTTCGAGAGCGATTTTGCAATAATTATTAAGTTTAAAGGTTTTAACTTTTAAAATAACAGCTGGCAACGGATTGCTGCTGAAATTGATACCTTTGTGGAAAAAATACTATAGGAAATTTTGACAACTATGCGTACATTTTTTTCATACGTACGCACAACTAACGATTGCGTACAGATGCAATTAGGCGTACAGTCACGTCACTCGCAGTGACTGATCAAAACTGTCAATTTTTCAAAAAGCCGTCTGCTTCAGAGGCGTCAGAATGCGTCTATATGAGAGGGAAAGGGTTAATCTTTACCGTCATTTTTGTTATAAGATGTGAACTGAAAGCACGAGGTAAATGGTTGCAATTGATCATGATGTAGCGGGGGTCTTTTTACAGTCAATACATACTATTCATACATACTGCTAGTATAGACAACGCGAGAGGGAAGACACAAAACAGAAACCTAAATAATCGTGTCTACACGAAATTTACCGAAAACAGACGTAACCAGCAATTCCAATGAATGTACATGTATATCATGTGGAACTGCTCTGGATGTTATCGCGCTTGGCTCGGTTAGAGCCATCCCATTGGAACATACAAGATATATGTTTGTAACAGAGAACCATACATATATACAAAATACTATCATGCTGTTAAGTCCATACACATTAATTGCGTTTAATTGCTTTATTTAATTTAACCCTTTCCCTCATATAGACGCTTTCTGACGCCTCTGCAGCAGACGGCTTTTTGACAACATAGTGACAAAAGAAGAAATTGCACTGTTTTCCACCCTTTGTCATAGGTTATCCATTCAATTATGGAGATTTCCTGTTTTTTGACAAAATACGTTCAAAGTCGTCTGCCGCAGAACAGTCGTATGAGGGAAAGGCTTAAGTCTTGCTTAATATGAAAGGCAAATGCTGATTACATTCGTATACAGTGGGCTAACGTTAGATAACCAATATTTTGGTCCTTTTGAATCACCATACTCCCGGGTAAGATAAATTATGTATCATGTCGACCCATTTGTTGAATTAGCATAATATTAACAGCAATTCATGGGCATTGAAATGTTGATCAATTTGTCCAAATGTTTGTTCTGCCTCGGTGGTGTAGTGGTAGAGATGCGGGAGTTCTTGGGTTCGATCCCCGGCCGGGTCATACCAAAGACTTTGAAAAATGATTGTCTGGTGTCAGGATAAATGGACCAGTAGTACCGGTAACTTACCCAGGTAACGCCGTGATATAAATGAAAAAGTGTTGAAAGCGGCGTAAAACACCAAACAATCAATCTCAAATGTTGAGGCATGTCTTTCCAAATCGATTGATTCAGACAAAAAGCATTGTGAAAGAATGTGTTACTGGAAGACAAAACAGAAAGGGGGCAATTGTGTATTGCTTTTAAACCCTTTCCGTCATACGACAATTCTGCAGCAGACGACTTTGAACGTATTTTGTCAAAAAATGGAAATTCTTTATAATTGAATGGATAACCTATGACTAAAAGTGAAAAACATTGTGGCAAAAGGAGAAATTGCACGTTTTGTGCAATTTCTTCTTTTGTCACTATGTTTTCAAAAAGCCGTCTGCTGCAGAGGCGTCAGAACGCGTCTATATGAGAGGGAAGGGTTAATCTTTACCGTCATTGTTGTTATAAGATGTGAACTGAAAGCACGAGGTAAATGATAAATGACCAAATAATTTACCTGCTACATGTTTTTAGTAAAATTGAACAATGAAAGTAGATTATTTTACCTTTATCATTCGACTAATATCCTCGCAGTCATCGGCTTTCGCCTCACGTATAACCACTTCTGAATGAGTCGACTTCTCCATGCTCTCTAGTTTGCAGTTGTCAATTTTAACATTTGACCTGAACCCTTCACACCAAAAGCTACCCTTTGGTCCTTCTTTTTGATAATGTGTTGGGGAATGAGTTGAACAATTTACAAATTCGAAATTCCTTTAAAACAGAGGCGAAATGATTGTTGGTACTTGAAAATATGTTTTATATGTGATGAACATTTCCCGCTTTCGTTTCTTGCATTCTGAAGTTGTATCGTCTGCTGCCATGACATCAACTCTAGTTTTCGGGTTGCATATGATGGTAGTCACAATCGATTGTGTCACTGATTGGAAACAAAAGGGGCAATGGTGGCCCTGTAGCCAAATACCATGGCTCTATATGATAAGTTTTTGACCGGACATCGCCCTTATTAGAACTGAGCCTAGATATCAGCAAGGCAAACATTTTGATATAGTTTTAGCATCCTAATCTTAAAAATGCGGCTTTAAGAGTTCGAACAAGATTGTCTTTCAATTTGACCTTCTGGCCTAGATTCGACCCGATAGTTTAACCCTTTCCCACATACAACACATCTGCAGCAGACGACATCAAAAAGATCTAAGCAAAAATATGGACATTCTCAATAAATAAAGTATGATTTATGAATAAAGCTGAAAACATTGTGACAAAAGGAGAAATTGCTCATTATGAGCAATTTCTTCTTTTGTCGCAATGTTTTCAAAAGTCGTACACCGCAGAGGCTTCAGAAAGCGTCTACATATGGGATCGGTTTACTATAGATCAAATGATTCGGAAATATGGTCAAATGTATATATTTTTGTATATATAACTTGGTCATCTGGGAAACAGAACATTAATATCTTAGTATACGTATCTACAAAGGCATATACAGATGACCGGCCGTATACGTTGGCCTATACGCTAAACAGACAATTGCAGGTATTGCTAAACTATGGCATGACTGAAGACAGGCTTGCACAATCTGAAAGAGGCATATACACCATATTCAGTCTCTGTGTGCAATGCTTTTAACCTATCAAAACTATGAACATATGTTGTAAACTTTCAAAAGGGAAAACTACCATGTAAATATTTTGAAATAGAATTAGTTTTTTCAAACAAGATTGTTCTATAGGCATTTAAGAGAAACATATTCCGCCCCCTTGCGGCCATAATTTAGTGTAATTTAAGTTAAATACCTGCAAAATTATCTTAAAATTTGATCAACAGTTTTCGAGGTGGAGAATTTTCCCTGTTTTGTTATTTAACCATTCAGCAACCAGAGCTATGAATAGGAAATAGATTTTAAAGAGGACCGCCTAATGTACATTCCTGTGAAGTAAGGTTGAAATTGCCCTGTGCTTTACGATGTTGTTTTGGGAAAGCTTGGACGATTGACAACACATGACAAAGGCACCGGGTGATCACAACAGCCCACATTAGGAACTTTGTGCATCAAAACAAGTGGACATTCATGAATCAATTAAGCTTAATTCAAGGGAATTTAAATGGAAGCCACATGTTTCAATGTTTCAATGTTCTAAACCAATCAAGATGGTCTGAACTGCTTTTAAGAGACGCACCAAATGAAACTTTGAAATAACAAAACGTTTCACTACTGAACTGATCAGAAAGAACTATTGCAAAAGGAGAAATTGCTCAGTATGCCACAATATTTTCAAAAGTCCAAATAAGTCTGCACGTGGGAAAGAGCCTTTGAAAACTGGTGTTGTTTGTAAACAAATTCTAAATAATAGACAAAACATAGGAAAAAACATTATAAATTGGTACGAAATTATAACGATGAACGTTAAACTCATTTCTCATTTCATACATAGACCTGAATAACATTTCTGTTTCTAAAACACATTTTGTTAGTATTGCTTTGAACACGAATATAATATTTGCCCAGGTAATTCACAACAAAGATCACTATACTCCGTTAGCAAAGTCGTTTAGTGCTTGTCCACCAAGCCTGAATATATTCCACTCTTCGTCGCTTGTTAGATTTCTCGAACCTTTTCATTTATAAAACTCCATATATGATTTGTTCCAGCCGAGAAAAGCCCAGTCCAGACTACGACACTTCCGATCCACTGAAACTTTAGCAACAGCCCGCCATAACTGTGTACCCATACCTCGATGGCGGAACGCTGGTATTACGTATAGGTCCTCAAAATAAATACAAACGCCTTCCCATGTCGAATAGGAGTGAAAGTAGAGGGCATAACCGACAATGTTCTTGTCATCTGTGGATTCAGCGACGAAGCATCGGAACATTGGTTCCTGGTCAAATCCGTCCCGTCTCAAAGTCTCTGCGTCTAATTTCGGTCCGTCTGGAATCTTTTCGTAGTCTGCTAGCTCCTAAAACACAAACACTGTTGGTGTAGACTAAAATAATCTTAAATTACGAGGATCTTCACAACATGCTATTGGGAAAGAGACGTAACAAGCAATTCCATTCCGAAAGAATGATATCATGCGGATTTGCTTTGGATTTTATTGCTCACGGATTTGGTTGCAACTGTTCCATTAGAACACACAAGGGAGATGTTTGGGTGACAATGCATTCCTGTTGTAGGTGATTTATAACGGAAATAAAAGCCATATGGTTTTTGGCCTGAGGCTTTATGGGTCAAGGTAGGAATACCATTTCTTTCGGAGTTGGCAGTTTGCCAATTGCTGTAGCACCAGACACCGCATTTTAGATTGAGACAGCGCGAGAAAAATATTTCAACGTTGATTCAACAAAACTGCATTTAAAAGGTTACGATCTCCCCGATAAATATCATTTGAATGTTGTTGGAACATCAAGGAAAAACTTAATATACTCTAATATAAGTTTAAGAAATGCTTTAGAAATTAATACGCCGAGAGGTCAAATATGGACGACTGTTAACATAATTAACATTCGCGAAGAGGAACGAAAAAGAAGAAAAAAGTCGCGTGAAATATACAGTGGCGGATTAACCGGGGGCGTAGGGCCCGTGTGTCGAAAAAATAATGGTAAACAAAGAAAAGGCTTGGTAAATGTAGTGGCGGATTTAGCGGGGGCCCATAAGGCCCGTGCCCGACTCTCCCCACCCAACGTCACCCCGATCCGGTCGGGCATCATACATATCTGGCGATCGCCGGGCCAAATTTGCCGCTCAGAGCCAGGCCGGACATCGGGCAGACATTGACCGGGGAAAGGCGGCGTCTGGCCGACCATCCAATATGTCTCGCAGGTTATAAAAGCCGGGTCATCGCATCATTAATCAGATTCCAGTCGCGCTCTTCACAGAAGGTAGCAATTTAACACACAGTTTATCACAAAAGTGTCAGAGTAAGAGTACTACAAGATGCCCTAAAAAAAGAAGGGAGGGCTGAAGGAGAAGAAGAAGGCAGTACCCACAAGAGAGGGAGAGTGGCAGTAAAGGGAATGAGACCCCTCCTCTTCAGCCACCAATGCACCAATAACTAAGTTGTAGAGGTAGCGTGCAAACGCAAACCTCTCCGTCAATCGTGATGTGCGGGTACCCGCAAGTGCTGAGGAGGTATCAACGGCATTTTCGTTAGAATGCTTGTCTTAATGATATCTAAGTCAAGTTCGAATATGTGTCATATTGGGTCAGAAACTAGGTCACTAGGCCAAATTGAAGGTTAATCTTGTTAACATAATGGAGGCTGCATTTTTAACTTGAGCGTGTTGAAACTGTATCAGAATGTTTGTCTTGATGATATGTAGGCCAAGTTTGAATATTGGTAATGTCTGTTAAAAAACTAGTTCACTAGGCCAAATTGAAGGAAAATCTTGTCAACACTGTAGAGGCCGCGTTTTTTAAAATTTGGTCAGAATGTTTATTTTAATGATATCTAGTCCATGTTCGAATAAGGGTCATATCGGGTAACCAAATGTACGAAAAGCTTAATAACACACTGAATGTTGCATTTTTGAATCTTTGTCAGAATAATTGTCTTGATGAGTTGTGCATTGTTCAAACACTTTCTCCCAGTCTAGTACATGGTTTAGAGAACTATTTTAACTTGATGGAATGTGATTTAACATTGACATATTTCTCAATATAATAATGCAGAAACTTCAAAAGATTCTGCCTAAACCTGCTGTCAAATTTCCCTTTGATTCTTCATGTCTTAAATGTGTATACGTGTGAGCTCTTGCACTCAGGTGAGCGATATAGTGCCAACAAGGTCCTTCTGTTTTTAAATTGGCAGTTTAATACGATTTACTATTTTTAACATGATCTTTCAACTTCTTGACAATAAATACATAAACATAAGCTGCACTTGTTATTTCCTTTCACATTTCTCCTACTTCTCCAACCTTCCAGCAGCCCCAACCCTCTCCCGCCCCCGTTTTAGTCACCACAATACTCAAGTAAGAATTCAGAATTTGAAAAGAAATCTCCTGCTTGTGGGAAAAAGGTATATCTGTCTAAAATTAGTATTCACTAAATCCGCCGTAAAAGTCATATGTTTTCGGTAAACGTCACCGGAATACACAGGTCACCTTGAATGCCAGCTTTAAAAACTAATCGTCGTTTTTTATATGCTTGCATGTTGTTACATTTATGACATAAATGGCTATCAAATTAAGTTCCTCATGTTTACTTAATTACTTAATTACTTTTAATAACGAACCTTCAAGACTTTATTCTAAACACATAATGTATCGAGAAGTTCTCATATTGTAGTCATGATAAATACAGATTTACTGAAAATGGTTAATTCCTCTTTCCCACGTACAACACATCTCGAGCAGTCAACTTTAAAAACATATTCGCAAGAATCATGAAAAATATATATAAATGAGATTAAATAGAGTAATTTCTTATTTTGCCAAAATGTTTTTCAAATGTTGTGTGCTGCAGAGGCGTCAAAAAGCGTCTGTATGTTGGACAGTGTTAAGCCTTTTACCTGCTACAAAAGAGCCGTCCCACGAGAAATCCAACATTGTGGACTCTGTGGAAAGCAACGACCCGGATCAGCCTAAGCATGCCGCGCAGGCTAACCCGGACAGACAATGTTTGCATCCGGTGGATTTTCTGTTTCAAGAATCATTACTTTATACCTCTTTCCCCAGAGACGTAATGTGTCGGCCCGGATTAGCCTGCGCGGACTGCGCAAGCTGATCTGGATCGATATATTACGCAGAGTCAACAATGTTGGTTTTTCTCGTGGGACGGCTCATATGATAGTTGACGCACTAACCGATGACGACTTTATTAAGTATGTATTAAACACCCATGGAAATGCAGATATTGGTCAAATTTTTTCATTTTTACAAAAGTTACAATATCATCTCTGATGTTTTTAAAGCAGACGATGCTTAAAACCTCACACCAGGAAAACGGTTTAAACTGATACTTTTATTGGTTCTCTCTTCTAGAGACCCTTAAAGTCGGTCTTCGTTTCTGTCCGTTTGTTTGTAATATGTTTGTTTGTTTGTGGCAAGCGTAGCCAAAACTATTCAACAGATTTCGACCAAACTTTGTAGGGATGAAGGGTCTAGGGTTAAAACTGATACTTTTATTGGTTCTCTCTTCTAGAGACCCTTAAAGTCGGTCTTCGTTTCTGTCCGTTTGTTTGTAAAATGTTTGTTTGTTTGTTTGTGGCAAGCGTAGCGCCAAAACTATTCAACAGATTTCGACCAGACTTGGTAGGGATGAAGGGTCTAGGCTCTAGTTGTTCCTTTTGTAGTATGGTCGGCATAGAAACCACCGTTGCTATGGAAACGGGCGAAAAACCGCTTTTCCTGCGAAAACTATCTTCTCCCACAGTTTTTCGAATTTAGAAAAGTCTCGGTGTGCGTTGTGTAGCCCATGAGTTGCTACATCGAATGATCGTCCCGATTTTTGATCCGTCTCTTCGTTTTCTTAATATTTTAGTTGCCGTAAGGGGTACCATTTCCGCGGAAAACACAGACACGTCAAAACTAAATATATCGACACAAAAAGAAATGGTTTCCTATTACCTGATCGCTGATTGGCTAAAAACGACCAAATATCGACTAACCAGAGAGCACTTCACATAGCCATTACAACTTCCGTTTCCCGTACTTTTACACGAGGAGAAGAAATATTCAAGTGAATTTGACGCTGTTCTCGCGACAACTCGATAGCTTGTTTCATTATTCGTGCGGTGTCGTGAGAGTAGAGACAAGAGAGAACCATCGTCGCAGTATGCTTGTATTTCCCTTTATTTTCAATAATAGCCGACCGTTTGGCACAATCGAAAGTTACATTGGCGTAAAGTAAATGGAGCTACACTTATTTGTTTTCGTCATAGGTTGTATATAAGATTAGTTTACATGTGTGCGGCAAGTGAACGTTCTGGCGAGGCTGTGCACACTGACGGGCTCGCGATCAGAGTGTATATGCACTGTTCGCTCGAGACAACATCACTAGACGCCAAATCGATTGATGCGATTCCGTATATAGTTTCACTTGAACTGCGTTAAGATTCGAAAGTCGGAAATCCGAGAAGATAAATAATACATTGCTGTAGATTTTGTATGCAACCGAAACTTAAATAAGATTTCTCCAAAAGGCAGTCAGACGTTACAAATGGTCGACGAATATTGTCAAACACTTGTTCGAATACCGTGATGAGCGGGTTCTGCCTTTGGGATTTTTCCACATAAACGGAGCCGAGTCCCGGTAGCTCAGTCGGTAACGACGCGGGCTGTCAATCCAGGGGTTGTGAGTTCGAATCCCGGCTCGGCCAACTTTCTTTCCGACGTTTGACAAAGGTCATTGCGACATGCGTCATTCGTCCACCAACGGGCTTAGTCTATGTGGAAACGCAGCCAGTTGCTTGGGAAGATTGTTGTGTGGAGTACTGGTGTGAGAAAACCAGAAAACACATGAGATGGTTAACTGGCCGCCGTGATATGACTGGGAAATTGTTATAAACGGCGTAAAACCCCAATCAATCAATCAACCACACAAACGGCGCGATCGAGTACTGGTTAAGTCTCTAGAAAGCAGACATCGAGCGTTTAAACTAATGCTTAACCATTCCTTTTTAATACGTATTTGGAATCAACACGCCGGTTTTCCACCGCATATCGAAATATCAACTTGTTCTTCTTTGCTTTCACACAAACATATCATATGAGTGACATATCATATGAGTGACATATTAAATGTGCCTTTGAACATTTATGTTGTTTGGGAAAAAAAGTAAATTTAAATCATTCTTAACACGAGAAAGAACATATAAAATGAATTGGTACGAAATTAAAACGATGAAAGTTGAACGTCATTTCTCTGCATTATAATTTAATAATAAATTTATATATATAAGTATAAAACAGAAAACCTTCAACACATCAGATACACTTATATGTATCATGTAAATATTATAAACCTTGAATAACATTTTTCTGTCTATGAAAATAACACATCTGGTGGGAAAATTTATTAATTTTTTCCATAGACATAAACAGAGTACTTGCTTAGTTGAATCACATAAACAAAATCTCTATTCTCCATTTGCAAAGTCTGTTAGTGCTGGTTCAACAAGTTTGAATAGGTTCAACTCTTCGTCGTTAGTTAGATTTCTGGAACCTTTTGATTTGTATAACTCGATAGATGATTTGTTCCAGCCCAGGCAAGTCCAGTTCAGTCCATGACACTTCCGATCCACTGCAACCTTAGCAACAGCCCGCCATAACTGTGTACCGATACCTCTATGGCGGAACGCTGGTATGACGTAAAGGTCCTCCATATAAATACAAACGCCTTCACATGTCGAATAGCAGTAAAAGTAGATGGCATAACCGACAATGTTCTTGTAATCTGTGCATTCAGCGACGAAGCATCGGAACGTTGGTTCCTGGCCAAATCCGTCCCGTCTCAAAGTTTCTGCGTCTAATTTAGGTCCGTCTGGAAACTGCATGTAGGCTGCTAGCTCCTGAAACACACAAGTACTATGTATTGACTGATACCCATTATGACTAAACGGAGTTTTCCGAGCATTGGCATATCGGAACGGAGAAGCTTCGTAATTGGTTGGGGGAAACGTACGATCGTGTCGGTAAAATATATATACAAGCATTCTCCGTTCAATGTTTGGCCTGGGGCTTTAGTCCCTGATCATAGTAGTAGAATCTGTTGTGTTCGGAGTTGGCAGCCTGCCAATTGCTGTTAACACCCAACAACGCATTTTAGGGTGAGACTGCGCGAGAAAAATAGTTCATCATGGATTCAACAAAACTGCATTTAAAAGGTTAAGATCTCCCCCAAAAAGATCAATATAATGTTGTTGGAACATCAGTGAAAAACTTAAAGCGTGAGTACTCCAACATAAGTTTAACACATGCTTTAGAATTGAATGCGCCGAGAGGTTACATGTGGAAGCTTATTGACGCCGCGTGGAAGCGCGGCGTCAGTATTGGATAGGTTTTAATTTTGTACCATGGGCTGACGTAATCGAAAATGGAGCAACCAACATTATTATTGTATAGAAAAACTCTGTAATATGTTTGGAAAAAAACATCCTTTATGAATCAATAAATTGTATTAACTGGTTTAAGAAACATCGAGATGCAAAATACGTATGTCTTCTACCGTTATTACAAATCTTTAGATACATTTAATTTGTATTTAATAACTTTTCCCCAACTTTCTGGGCTAAGCTTTTTTAAAAGTTTGATTTACGGTCCTGACGACACGGTTCATCATGCTCAGAAAAAAAGTGTTTGCCTATTTATAAAATTCTGATGTATTTCTAAACTTAAAACGTTGCTCCCCATACAGTTTGTTCAGTCTTGCCATATGTTGACTAATATATCTATAGGTGCTACCTATTTACGAAAAAACGCAAGATAATTATAAACAAAAATTTAAGAGCATACTTTGGCCATAAAAAAGGATTTATAAGTAATTGACTAGACAATAATAATGTTAATGTCATGTTTCTAGCATTATCAAAACATATTTGGAATTCGTATTGCTGTCGTCTATTATTACGAACAGAAAATAATAAAGTAAGGACTTTCAGAAAATCAAGGAATACATTTATAATGAACGAGGTTAAAACATGAGGGCCAAGATGATCCTTAATCGATCACCTGCATTATGGTAAAGAAGCAAATAGATCAGACTTTTCTGATGCCACCTGGCGACTGCCTTTTTCAACCAGTCAATATGGAACAAATTATGTAAGGGTTCACATTTCTGCTAAACCCTTTCCCTATTAGAGACGGTTTCTGAGGCCTATGCAACAGACGATTTAGGAAAAGATTGCCGCCACAAGAACAATTGCTCCTTATGAGGAAGTTATCCTTTTGCCACAATGTTTGATAAATAATTATACTTTGAATGAGTGAGTCAATAGCTCATGTATAGGAATTTGGGGTCTTTCATGTTGATACCACTTTTTTTGCGGGAAACGACGTCGAATAATTGACGTTACGCCAAGATGAAGTGTAACGAAAATGACGTCACATCCTTCTTTGGCTACGATACAGTCAAAATTTAGTTTCGGGTGTAGAAGGCTAATGCTGTCGTTTTTTTGACCAACGGGAAAACATATTTCTTACAGATTTCCATTTATTTTTAACTTTTCGTACTAATGTTAATTCCCACATAACACAGCACTTTAATGATCTTAAATATCGATTTAAAAAAAAAATATTAAAAAGACGACAATATAATTTTCAATCAGAGTTTTTCCGCTCATTTTATACATACCCAAAATACCGATTTTAAAAAAAATGATTAAAAAGACGACAATAATTTTCAATCCGTGTCTTTCTGGATCCAAAACTATAAACGTTTAATCTGTACTCAGCATTTGTGCTCAAGAATCTGATTGGTCAGAAGCACATTCGTTCTCAAAATTGACCAATCAGAAGCCTTAATTGGAGCATGGAGTTCATTTCTGAGCATGGAGAACGTTTTAAAAGTTTTATAGTTTCGGGGCCTGCTCATTTTATACATACCCAAAATACCGATTTAAAAAAAAAATGATTAAAAAGACGACAATAATTTTCAATCTGTGTTTTACGTCTGCCTTTTATACATATCCAAAATGGCGGCCCCCATGGATTTTTCCAGTTTCATTTCAGAAAGCTTCATGGGTTATTGAAAAAAAAAAAAAAAAAAAAAATATCTCACACCTGTTAACTATAAGCGAAAAAACCCATTCATGGTTTTTTTTTCGTATAAATGTGAACTTTTTCTTTTAATTTTATAAATGCTCAATTTTGATCATAAATATCTTTAAACTTTTTAAAATTACTATAACTAAATATCTAAAACGTATTTTGTGTTTATATACTCCCGTTTGTGTTATCATACTTCTGCTAAACTGGAAGAAGAATAGACTTCCCCCTCTCCTTCCAAAGCTTGTGTTACACTTAACTTTTAACTAGAGACATAAAACCTTAATATATATTATTATGTAAGCACCTATGTTTTTGTTTTAACCAATTGATCTAGCTAGAGCAGATTTAAAACCGTTTATTGGTAAAAAATAAGAAAATTCAGCTTGCATGACACATTATAGTTGCAGTCAATGTTAAGCAAACTGTCAACCAAATAGTTTCAGGACTAAACTTGTCATTTCACGACTAAACTTCACATGCTGAATATCACATAGATCGCAGCATATAAAACGTCTAATCACTACGTCAAAATTGACCCTTTCTGCTCTGCATCAAAATTCGTCTTGTTAACATTCGCGAAGTGGAACGGAAAAGTACAAAGAAGTCGCGAATGTGCCTTATGTCTGCACATAGAGATATATATCAACATTTATGTTTTCAAAAGTCTTCTGCTGCATATTTATATTGTCTTCAAAAGCATATTTATGAATTGAAAATGAAGCCTACCTAGAAGCACTTAAACCCCAGTCACAATTACCTTGCGATAGGTTTGCGAGTAGTTTGCGGCGGATTTCTAGGCAATTTCGGTCGGAACCATTCGGGACTCCTCGCGGGCATCGAGTTACTTTAAACTCGGACTTTAAACCTCATCGCAAAATGATCGGACATTAATCGGTTGATGCTTGGCCGATGTCCGGCCGGGCAATACACATATCGGGCGAGCACCGGGTCAAATTCGCCGCGCCGAAAATCTGGCAGACATTGACCGGGGACAGGCCGGCGTCTGGCCGACCACCCACTGTGGCTTTTAGGTTATAAAAGGCGGCTCATCGCATCATTCATCAGATTATCCAGTCGCGCTCGACACAGAAGGTAACAATTTAACACACAGCTTATCACAAAAGTGTCAGAGTAACAGTACTACAAGATGCTCTAGAAAAGAAAGGAGGACTGAAGGAGAAGGAAAGGGCAGTACCCACAAGAGAGGGGGAGTGGCAGTGAAGTGAATTAGACCATTTCTCTCCTCTTCAGCCACCAAGTTGTAGCGGTAGCGTGTAAACGCCAACCTCTCTATCAACCGGCTGTGCGGGTACGCGCAAGCGATGTGGAGGTATAAACGGCATTCTCGTCAGAATGTTTGTCTTGGTGATATCTAAGTCAAGTTCGAATAGTTGTCATATTGGGTCAGAAACTAGGCCGCTAGGCCAAATTGAAGGGAAATCTTGATAACACTCTGGAGGCTGCATTTTTAACTTGAGCATATTGAAACAGTATCAGAATTTTTGACTTGATGATATGTAGGCCAAGTTTAAATATTGGTCATGCCTGGTCACTAGGCCACATTGAAGGAAAATCTTGTCAACACTGTAGAAGCCATATTTTTCGAAATTTGGTCAGAATTTGGGTCATGCCGGGTTAAAAACTAGGTCACTAAGAAAATCTTGTTGATACTCTGGAGGCCGCATTCTTTGCTTCAGCCAAAGGGACTGCTACTCTTAAACTAAATATGACCCTATGCATAAATATCAACAAGGGTGGACACATTTTTGGGGGGTCGCCTCGCTTCAACTCATTGTTTTCAAATTGTACGAACAAATATATGTAATTGAAATACGGAATCAATAAATAATGCATTTCTCTATCGAACTTAACCAAAATAAAATCGATTCAAATAATCTATGGACTCTCAAATGTTGTCTGTTATTCTTGTATACCCCTTTCGCCGAGCATTATACACTCTCAACCATACCGCCCGATGTATATCCAACCGTTCCGTTGGCTTCAGATAGCTGTTATACTCCCGGTTAACGTTATCTTAATATAGACTATATTCTTCTCTTTCCTTTCCGAACCCATCCGTACGTTTCCGTCGACCAATCGATGAGCGATAAAACTCTCGTCATAACCGACCCATCTCACGACTTTCAGCAAAAGTCTGGTTCCTACGAAATACCGTTAGGGCCATCACAGGTCACCGCCTGTGAATGTGTTGATCTGAAACGCGATACTCGATAGTACGATGATGAACACGCGAAATGACGAAACTACGATAACGAAAACGCGACAGTTATATGATGATAACGCGACAGTACGATAACGAAAACGCGATAATACGACACTACGATGATGATAATTCGATATACTATCGTGTTTTCACTATCGTACTGTCGCGTTTCCACCATCGTAACATCGTGATATCGCGTTTTCGTTATCGTAGTATCGTACTGTCGCGTTACCATCATCGTACTATCGCGTTATCATTTTGTATTATTACACCTCTATTTCATTGTCCATATAAAACTCCCATTGACAAAACGTTGCTATTTTTACTGTCAAGACAAATGTACCACGTGACCATGCGACAGTTTTTGTACTGTCTCACGGCTGTATGCAAATTTTTTTACTGTCTCATGGCCGTATGCAAATTAGGTAGGTAGGAAGATTTATGTTAATGAAACTCATTAAAACTAGACATGTAGAGCGCTCTATGTTGTACTTTTGTGCTATGAAACATTTTACAGATCATTTGCTAATAATAATAATAATAATAAAATAATAAAATAAAATATTTTCATAAAATATATAAATAATATGCAAATATGTTATTCTTTTATTTTTGTATTTTTTAATATTATTTATTTATTATTTATAATTTTATTATTTATATTTTATTATTTTAATATGTTTCGGTATAATAAAATAAATAACACATTGCTTTGAATTGGACAGTAATATTGTCATCCTTCGGAGAAATACTGTCACCCTCGCCTGCGGCTCGGGTGACAGTATTCTCCTCAGGCTGACAATATTACTGTCCAATTCAAAGCAATGTGTTATTTATATACTATCGCCCTCCGGTGCGCATGCGCATAGAAGAATTTCCCCTCCATGTGACAACATTTCGGATTCATACAGCAAAGATGAAAGAAGGCAAGGTTAATTCCGTTCATAACATATATCTAATACGAATCTACAGATTTATGAATCAGAATTAATGTTTACCTTCTGAATCCGACATTTTGTCACATGGAGGGGAAATTATTCTATGCGCATGCGCACCGGAAGGCGATAAGACGTTGATGATTACGCGACAGTACGATGATGATAACGCGATAATACGATGATGATAACGCGACAGTACGATAACGAAAACGCGATATCAGTATATTACGATGGTGAAAACGCGACAGTATGGTGGTGAAAACACGATAGTATATCGCATTATCATCATCGTACTGTCGTATTGTCGCGTTATCGTTATCGTACTCTCGCGTTATCATCATCGTACTGTCGCGTTTTTGTTATTGTAATTTCGTGATTTCGCGTTTTCATCATCGTACTATCGTGTATCGCGTTTCAGATCAACACATTTACAGGCGATGGCCTGTAATGACCCTAACGGTAGGTCCCCGACTTCCTATGATAGCAATACGGGGTAGTAGCTCCAGACTAGTTCATTCAGATTCGATCACCGTTATATATATAGCCATTTAGTACGGACACGGCCGAACATTTCCGTCAACTTATTGCGAAGCTTAGCCGTTCCGATTTGTCAACGCTCGGAATGTTGTAATTGATCATGATGTGGCGGGGGTCTTTTTACAGTCAATACATATTATTCATACATACCGCTAGTATAGACAACGTGAGAGGGAAGACACAAAACAGAAACCTAAATAATCGTGTCTACACGAAATTTAACCGAAAACAGACTTAACCAGCAATTCCAATGAATGTACATGTATATCATGTGGAACTGCTCTGGATGTTATCGCGCTTGGCTCGGTTAGAGCCATCCCAATTGGAACATACAAGATATATGTTTGTAACAGAGAACCATACATATATACAGAATACAAGGAACATGGACTATCATGCTGTTAAGTCCATACACATTAATTGCGTTTAATTGCTTGATTTAAGTCTTGCTTAATATGAAAGGCAAATGCTGATTACTTTCGGATACAGTGGGCTAACGTTAGATAATCAATATTTTGGTCCTTTTAGATCACCATACTCCTAGGCAAGATAAATTATGTACATGTAAAATGTCGACCCATTTGTTGAATTAGCATAATATTAACAGCAATACATGGGCATTGAAATGTTGATCAATTTGTGCAAATGTTTTCTCTGCCTCGGTGGTGTAGTGGTAGAGCTTCCTCCTCGGATGCGGGAGTTCGTGGGTTCGATCCCCGGCCGGGTCATACCAAAGACTTTGAAAAATGATTGTCTGGTGTCAGGATAAATGGACCAGTAGTACCGGTAACTTACCCAGGTAACGCCGTGATATAACTGAAAAAGTGTTGAAAGCGGCGTAAAACACCAAACAATCAATCTCAAATGTTGAGGCATGTCTTTCCAAATCGATTGATTCAGACAAAAAGCATTGTGAAAGAATTTGTTACTGGAAGACAAAACATAAAGGGGGCAATTGTGTATTGCTTTTAACCCTTTCCCTCATACGACAATTCTGCAGCAGACGACTTTGAACGTATTTTGTCAAAAAATGGAAAATCTCTATAATTGAATGGATAACCTATGACTAAAAGTGAAAAACATTGTGGCAAAAGGAGAAATTGCACGTTTTGTGCAATTTCTTCTTTTGTCACTATGTTTTCAAAAAGCCGTCTGCTGCAGAGGCGTCAGATCGCGTCTATATGAGAGGGAAGGGTTAATCTTTACCGTCATTGTTGTTATAAGATGTAAACTGAAAGCACGAGGTAAATGATAAATGACCAAATAATTTACCTGCTACATGTTTTTAGTAAAATTGAACAATGAAAGTAGATTATTTTACCTTTATCATTCGACTAATATCCTCGCAGTCATCGGCTTTCGCCTCACGTATAACCACTTCTGAATGAGTCGACTTCTCCATGCTCTCTAGTTTGCAGTTGTCAATTTTAACATTTGACCTGAATCCTTCACACCAAAAGCTACGCTTTGGTCCTTCTTTTTGATAATGTGTTGAGGGACGAGTTGAACAATTTCCAAATTAAAATTTCCTTTAAAACAGAGGCGAAATGATTGTGGGTACTTGAAAATGTGTTTTATATGTGATGAACATTTCCCGCTTTCCTTTTTCTCGCATTCTGAAGTTGGTGCTAGGTGGTTGTTAAAAAATTGCTTTGATGTGAAAAAATGTACGCTATAATTTAGGTCAGTTGGAAGGAATTCATTTTTCATGGGCGACGATTATAGCGTTTTGGGCAATAGCCGAAATAACCCAGACACTTATATTCAATTAAAATTCATTATCAAAACTACCAAACAAGCACAAAATAATCATTATCCTACTTTTTGTTGTTTAGCTATGACGTCAAATCAAAGGTCACCCTTATCCCGCAGTGAATTTGACTTTCAATTTCAGAAAATACACGTTGGTCTGAAAATGGCTCCTTAACTGTCAATAAAGCTAAAAGCAAACAGTGTTTTGATTACAAATCAGTCAGAGGGTATTCAACTTTATAAAAAACACTTTCAACTTTCAACAAAATCATTATTGTCCAATGGGAGAGACCTCTTCAGTTTTATGAATTCATCTGAACTTCCCTTTGACCTATTTAGTTTCAGTGAAACTCAGTACAGTGTGTTTCCTGATTGTCTCGCACTAGTAATCCACATTGCATTCTTCCGAGGCAATAGGTAAACTCCCCACATATACTCCTTTCGGACTATCATTGGGGGAGGCAAATGATGGTGGTTACCATTAATTATGTCACTGATTGGAAACAAAAGGTGTAGCCAGGAGCGTAGCTTTGCAATAATCAATGTGTAGGCCGTCTCGTGAGAAAACCAACAGTGTGGACTCTGCGTAAAGTTTCGACCCGGATCAGCCTAAGCATGCCACACAGGCCTATCCGAATAGACACTTTTCACCTCCTGTGGATTTTCTGTTTCGTGAATAACTACTCTATACATCTATTCCCCTAAGAGGTGTCGGCCGGATCAGTGTGCGCGGACAGCGCAGGCTGATCTGGTCGATACATTACGCAGATGTATATCGCCGCAGCTGCATTTTGAGAACAAATGTGTAGGTACGTGCCTACATTGCCTAAAGGGAGCTACGCCCCTGGTAGCGTTAGTGAACCTAGTGTTGTGTAGTGTGACCGGACGTGACCCATATTCGAACTTAGCCTAGATATCAGCAAGGCAAACATTCTAATATAGTTTCAGCATGCTTAAGTTAAAATTGCAGCTTTTAGAGTGTGAACAAGGTTTTCTTTCAATTTGACCTTGTGACCTAGATTCGACCCGACATGACATATATTCGAACCTGGCCAAGATAGCATCAAGACAAATAGTCTGACAAAGCTTCAATTAAAAAATGTGACCACGTTTTTTACACGACATAATTCATATTCGAAATTAGTCTAGATATCATCTAGATAAACATTCTGACACAGTTTCAACATTCTCAAAGTATATAATGCGATTTCAAGAGTGTTGAAAATATAGTCCTTTAATGTGTTTGACCCGACATTACATCAAGCTGAACCTGGCCAATAAACAGTTTGACAAAGTTTCGACATGGTCAAGTAAATAATGTGGTCTCTAGAGTAATGACCCGATTGTTTTTCTTTATTTTGAACTAATGATCTTGTTTTTGACCCGACATAACACATTCGAAATCAGCCTAGATATAAACAAGACAAACATTCTGACAGTTTCAGCATCCTCCGATTAATAATGCGGCTTCCAGAGTGTTCACAATATAATCCTTTAATGTGGCCTAGTGACCTAGTTTTTGAAACGTCATGACCCATATTCCAACTTGGCCGAGATATCATCAAAATAAACAAACGTGTTTTTGAAAAGGCATGACCCATATTCCAATTTGGATAATAAATCATCAAAATAAACAATTTGACTAAGTTTGAAAAGTGGCATCTAGAGTGTTGATAAGCAAATTGTTGACGACGAACGTCGGTCGGGCGACGGATAAGAAATGATAGTAATAACTCACCTTGAGCACGTTGTGCTCACGTGAGCTAAACATGAATGGCCGAGCCAGGGTTCAATTTCGCGCGACCCCTGTGTTGATAGCTCTCGTCGGGTTTTTTCTGATGAAGTTACTCGACTCAATAAAAGAAGACAAGCGCCACTCAAGCAACATATTATTTTGAGAAAATATGCAGTCTAGACAGCAGAAAACTAGTGTATATTGTAAACAAACCGTCATGATAAAATCAACGAATACTCTATTCCCAAATATTCTTAACGAGCTATCGATACACATGTACATTCGTAAGTAAATTATTCAGAAGTCGAGTAATGACTCGTGCAGATTTCGACTCATGAATCATGCATTTAGAAACGTACACTGACACCTGCTTAAGGTGGAATCATATGTATCTTTGAAATAACGTCGTATGTTTTTTATGACAATAACAGTGTGGTTAAAGAAACCGCTACTACTGGTATTCAAACACCAATAACACCGAATTATAAAGAATAAAGTTACCGGTGTAATGATATAAATGACATGTATCTACCATGACGATTCAGATAACAACTCGGTTTTTTAATGAAAATTTCGCTGGAATATTTTCAAAGTAATTACATAATTTTTAATTTACTAAAACTTTTACCCGAGAGATTATTTCAATACGATCACCCTTTCTACTACAAGTTATCAGAATATTAAGAACATCTGTGGAGCCGATTTTTAGTAAATCAGAGTGCCGTTGTACCGATGTCTCGCGTCGGAACGCATATTGCAATATTTTAGCTGAAACGCAGTTTAAAATTGACAACCTTTTTTTTCCATAATAATCATCAATTGTATGGTATCATGAAATCTACTCCCTACAAAAAAAATGTATATTTTAATTTATTTCTTCCCTAATAGCCATTTTATTTCAAATTATACAGTATATTTATAAATAGACATAAAACAGGATAATCATACTTGGAAAAAACATAGTGACAAAAGAAGAAATTGCACAAAACGTGCAATTTCTCCTTTTGCCACAATGTTTTCCACTTTTTGTCATAGGTTTATAATCTGTTTATATATATATATATATATATATATATACATATACGAGGAGTGATCCAAAACAAATAGGACTTTCTTAGTAATTCTTGTGCTAGTTAATACATATTTAGGAAATTCATACCATAAGTATATTTGTTTTTGCTCTACCTTATGGCGAATTAATATTTCTAATATTGTCATTAGTTTAGTTATTAATCGTTGTCATAGAAACGAGTTGATGCATAGGCGGACAACAGCGTAATTTTAGTACCTGTTTAAGCTGTGTATATTTCTCATATACACAAACCAAAGACACCGGAAATTTGCAATTGTTGTTACGTTGTTCTAATAA
The DNA here is from genome assembly GCA_031761405.1 of Serripes groenlandicus. Classification (NCBI taxonomy): domain Eukaryota; kingdom Metazoa; phylum Mollusca; class Bivalvia; order Cardiida; family Cardiidae; genus Serripes; species Serripes groenlandicus. Next base: position 88,553,575 of record JASEVX010000003.1, read on the forward strand.
CAAGGGTTTAATGTTTTTGTTTCATACTAACCATCAAAATAGTAAAGTTGTTTACCGGCGTGCAAGAACGTTACGTACAAAATGACGTCAAATGAACAATTGAAAAATGCTAAATATTAAAATTATATCACAACGTAGACACAAATCAAAATCAACATTTGAAATGTTTATTCAGTGAAGTTCAACAGGAGTCAAGCAGTCACTAGCGATGTATACATACACATATGTTTATGGTTGGAGGGCAGAAATCAGTGGGAAACTAGTGTCACTTGCAAAAGAGCTAGTTCTGATGTTGAAAGGAACATTGTAAGTGTCGTTTTCCCCCCATAATAATATTGTCATTTATTACACATCATATGTTTCGCATTTCGCTGAACAAAGTTTATGGAATGTCTTTAAGCAATGGCTTCTGATGAAGTTGCTGCAACAATTGAGTTGATGTTGTTAAAATATTTATTCACGTTTTCAAACCTACACGTTTCCCTTCAAACGGTGACATCAGAATGACGTTACTACACTGGCCCGCCCCCATTGTACTTACAATGTTCATAATCTCCTAGAAATGTTGTTTGTCAACCGATTATTCAAATATTTGTCATGTATGCAAAAGAAATGTTGACTGTTGAAAACAAGAAGGATTTTTTTCTACAAGTTTGATTTGTGTCGAAATTATAACAAAATTTCTATTACTTCTGGATCACCCCTCGTATATACTGACACATCTATATATTTTTCTGCGTAACTACCTGCAATGTAATTATCTTCGCATGAATCAGTATCAACCCGTCCCTACTTATTAATTCACGAAAGTTTTATATGGTTGAGTAACGCGTGCACAATTCTCACGATAGGACTTGTCTGATGCAAAGTTTTCAGACAATATATCAGTTATAATGTTTTAGTTTATTTGCGGGAGATATTTACTTTATTATTGTCATGCAGTTGTGCTATTCAATATATGTTACAACATTTCAAATGAAGATGTATATCGGCACGGTCTCCAAGCATAGTTTGGTAACAACCCGATATGTCTGCTGTGGTGCTATTACATCGTTGTATGCATTGTGAATTTGCAAGTTTGATCATTTTACGAGAAACAAAATACCAATCAATTACTAGGAAACAAAGTATCAATCAATTTCTATGAAACAAAAATCAATCATGAACTAAAATATTAATCAATTACTATAAAACAAAGTATCGATCAATTACTATGAACCAACATATCAATCAAACTGGCATTTTGTCGAGATTGGGAGAATGGTATTTTTTAAACAGTTATCTGAAATACGTGACAAAACACACAAAAAAAGACAAATAAAATGTGTAATAATTATACTTTTTAAAAAGAACATCAGTTAAAGATCGAAGTCAACAAGTCAGTTAATACATATAAAGATCAAAGTACTCTTTTGTTGTATGTTTAATGTATTTATTATAAAAAAAAAATGCATTTACCGTAGTTACTTTGAATCTTTAAAGAGAAGTAAATAAATACAACCTACCATTATTTATTAGGTGGTAGCTTTCTTAAAAGATTGAAATTGATGATTATAATGAAAACATGTGTATTCATTTCATTAACTTGAATGCGTATCTAGCTATATTTCAGCAGTGTACGTTCCGAAGCGCGACAGACGTTTTATTGCATTATGATTTATTAAATATTGGCTCGATAGATATTCATGAAATTTCGGCAGATGGCAGACGAAAAAGTGTCCTAAATGACATATCTTTTTAATAAAAATCTCTCGGGCGAATTTGTAATAAATCAGAAATAATGTTATAACTGATATCATGCTTTGGCGAAACTTTCCTTTTAATTCGCATTTTGTTATCTAATATATCATGGCAGATGTACGTAATTGATATCAGCACGCAGCGTCTATTTTATCCGAAAACAATTTCAAACGAGAAAGTGATAGCGGTTTCATTAACCACTCTACAATTGTTACAAAAAGATACATTTTGACGTCAAAAACGACATTTTTTCAAAGGTATGATTCCACCTTAAAATGCGATCCGGCACTAATTTACAAGAATCAGAGCCTTTTTCAACAAACTTTTATTCAAATCTGAAAACTCTGTCGAATGAAACGAAATTTGTTTTAAATGTTGAATCTGATTTCATCCCAAGGAAGTATCAAATCCTTTTCTATAGCTTAAACAATTTCACCCACATTGGCTCCTCGTGTTGATGACGTGACCTTCTGATCAGGCGATTCCCAGTCTGCAAAAGTATGCATCAAACATCATTTTGATAGATTCCTACTTTTTGACCATACAGTGTCTGCTGTCTGGGTCCATTTATTTCTTTTGTCATAAGCCTATCTGTTTTGACATGGTCAGACAGTTGCTGAGCTTCAAACAGAGCGACTCAACCATTGTTTGTGTAAAAGCATAACTTTTATTTTCGAAAAATAATAATTTTTCATTGGGGTGGTCATTTCCCTGACATACTTTGTACTAAGTTTGGGAAAGGGAATTCATATCTGCACTGAAGTCATGGGGTGGAAGAAACTTATTTATGTTTTAGTTTATATTATATTTTAACCCTTTCCCACATACAACAAATCTGCAGCAGACAACATCAAAAAGATCTAAGCAAAAATTGGAAAATCTCTGGGAAACAGATCGTTAATATTTAATTTTGTTTACCCAGGGATCATGAATAAGTTAACTGTCGCCGCGATATAACTGAAATAATGTTGAAAGCGGCATATAACCCCAATAAATAAATAAATAATATTTAATTATACGTATCTATCAAGGCACATACAGAAGAACGGCCGTATATTTTGGACTATACACGCTATACAGACAATTGCAGATATTGCTAAAATATGGCATGACTGAAGACAAGCTTGGAAATTTCTCAAATAGGTAATTACTCATTTTCCCGTAATATTTGTTCATCCTAGCAGACCAACTCACCCTAAATAATCTGAATGTGAGGCATATAAGTGAAACCATCTTCACTCTCTAGTTGCAACGCTTTTAACATATCAAAGATATGAAAATATGTTGTAAACCATCAAAAGGGAACTTGGCCTTGTAAATATTTCGAAATATGATCAGTACTTTCAGGCAAGACATTTTTCAGATGTTGTTTTATAGGCATATACGAGAAACGTATTTGAGGCCATAATTAAGGGTCACTTAAGCTAAATACCTGCAAAACGATCTTAAATGCTGTTTTCGAGGAGAAGAAATTTCCATGTTTTGTAATTTAACCATTCAGCAACCAGAGTTCTGAATGAAAATTAATTTTTTGAACTCATTTTAAAGAGGACCACAAAAGGAACATTCCTGTGAAGTAAAGTTGAAATTGGCCCAGTGGTTTACGATGTTTATTGTATTTAATATCATTTCATGTTGTAACAATTACGTTTCAAATACTCATATACATGTGTATACTTTTTAACTTAGGTAAGTCAACTAGTAATTTTACTGAACGAACCCTTGCATCTGCACGAGTTTGTTTTTAGCGGGTAAAATCGCGAGTGATAAGAATTCTCGCATTAAAGGTGCTGAACTCCAGATGGAGATCAAAATTTTGAAATGTTGGAAGTTCCGCAAATATTGCTAATAGTGACTACAAAGTAAGTTATTAGTTGTTCAAAACCACTTTGGCAGTAACTGTTGAAAAACTATCAATGGAAAGTCATGAAAATATACAAAATGTGGTTTACTAAAAATGCAGCATAAACAATCAACATTTATATGTTTATGGTACTGGAAAGTGAAATTATTACTCTCATTTTAAGACAACATTTGAACAGTTTAAAACTTTGACTATAATATCTTTTTTTCAAGACAACATTTGAACAGTTTAAAACTTTGACTATAATATCTTTTTTCTGGAGTTCAGCACCTTTAAACGTTCAGCGGTATATAAATAATAGATTACATATACCGTGGATGAATATTTCATTTATTGTACCTGATCCGATCTATATTCTTTCAAGCTCCAAGGGAAATTTTCAATTTCACTGGAAAGAGTAATGTTGGATTTTCGGGAAATAAGTTAACTGAGCTTAAACTCGGATTGACAACCATATCCATTATCAATTGAGCTATAGCCGCAAATGGTAAATGGGTTATTGCACAAAAGCTTATCTATCTTTTAAGCAGGGGATTCAATCTGTGGAGACTGAACTTTCAGTTACTTTGCCTTGATTTATGTTATTTTAATAAAAATTGCTGCGTTTGTGGCGCTTTTTGACGCAAACGTGAAGGCCTACTGTGACGCATGTGGGGACGTCATTTATAATCTGGGCAGCTGACTTTAATTATCCCACGGGATATTATTTCTCATTAGGCTATTATGATTATTCTCATTCCCGGATACGTCTATAAATCTTCGTATTGTCTATAATATGACTATAATACACTGTGGGGAAAATGAGGAAGTGCACAAAACGGATTTCTGTTTTATCTGTTTTGACCTGTAACTAAATTACACTTCGGATTTTGCAAATGTTACAATCTTTGCTCGTTTGTTTTAAAGCAGACTGCACCAACATTATAGTTTCACTTTAAATGCGTGAATTCCGATATACAATACAATACAATGGTGTTGTTTTTAAACTAAAGTAATTTTAAATAATAGTCAAAACATGGGGAAAAAAATTATAAATTGATACGAAATTAAAACGATGCATCGTAATTTATATATATAGAACTACATGTATGTATACAAAATTAATTTGTTCAAACTATAAGTAAAACTTATACATGTATGTTTCATATGGGGACCTGAATAACATTTCCGTTCCTAAAAAGTATGACTTTGGACATGAAGATAATATTTGCCCAGTTAATTCAAAACAAAGATCACTTTACTCCGTTAGCAAAGTCTTTAAGTGCTTGTCCATCGAGCCTGAATATATTCCACTCATTGTCGCTAGTTAGATTTTTGGAACCTTTTGATTTATAAAACTCGATAGATGGTTTGTTCCAGCCGAGACAAGCCCAGTCCAGTCTACGAAACTTCCGATCCACTGCAACTTTAGCAACAGCCCGCCATAACTGTGTACCGATACCTCTATGGCGGAACGATGGATTTACGTAAAGGTCCTCTAAATAAATACAAACGCCTTCCCATGTTGAATAGGAGTGAAAGTAGAGGGCATAACCGACAATGTTCTTGTCATCTGTGCATTCAGCGACGAAGCATCGGAACATTGGTTCCTGGCCAAATCCGTCCCGTCTCAATTTCTCTGCGTCTAATTTCGGTTCGTCTGGCATCTTTTCGTAGTCTGCTAGTTCCTGAAACACAAACATTGCTGTTGTAGACAACGTGAAGACTAAACTGAATCTTAATAATGAGGTTCTTCACCAAATGCTATGGAAAAAGAGACGTTGCAAGCAATTCCGAATGAATGATTATCATGCGGATTTTCTTTGGATTGTATCGCTCTCGGATTTGGTTGCAACTGTCCCATTAGAACAAAAAAGGGAGATGTTTAGATGACAATACATTTATGTTGTATGTGGTTTATAACGGAATTACAACCCACATGTTTTTGAAAACCTTATATATTCTTTATTTCTTCCAAAAATGGGGAGCATTACAATATATAGAAAACAAATAGATTACCTAACACATAGTATTATACAAAAGAAAAAATGAACGCGTCAAAAAAAGAAAAATCGAACATATAAACATGAAAATACATTGTAAACACTGACGAAAAACTAATATGTGGTTGGTTTGTTGGAGGCTAGCGCAAGTTGTAAAATGTTTGAAAGGTGAGTGTGGTTAGCATTCTTGTCGAAAGGAAAAACAAGGCATGCAAATGATAAATCCAGTGTAATGCCCATTGCTAGATTAACGTTAAATCTTCTTCAATCACCATTACTAGTATTAACAAAGTGTATTCGGCTATCACATAAGACATAACCATCACTCCGCAACAATCCAGACACTGATATCTAGAGTCGTCTGCTCCAGATAAGTCAAACTCAGTCTACAATTTTGGGAAAGAGGTGCATCTTAAACTGTAACTTACAAACCGAAATGGCTTGTAAAGAGAATGAATACATTTTTGTAACCAAAATACACAAGTAAGAATGCCAAGCTTGAAAACAATGCTGCAACCGGTCTAATTGTTTTTGTCCATAAAGTGCATATATACATTCATGGATTAGTTTAAGTTATTATATTAATACATCATTTTCAAATGTGTTTTAACACCGTTTTCAACAAAAAATTTCTCGCACAAGCACTCCCTAAAACAGTCTTCCCAAGCAACTAGCTGCTTTCCCACATAAACTAAAAGCCCATTGGTGGAAGCCAATTTACTTTTGTAAAAAATCGGAAAGAAAGTTGACCGAGCTGGGTTTTCGAACTAGCAACCGACTGAGCTACTGGGGCTCGGCTGTAACATAGTAGAAATTGTTGTATCTACATCGTTTGTAAGTTTTAAAGTTTTACATAAAATGAATCGCAAACGCGGATTAAATTTGCATTCATTTCAGTAAAATGACCCATATTTACCACCATACTATAAATGGGTAAGATAAAGCATGTACATGTATCATGTCGACCCACATGTGTTGATTTAATGTGACATCAAGCAAAACGGTGTTAACTTAATCTTGTTACAAGAAGTAGTTATATCCGTTTTGCATGCGGTCGTAGAAATGTTGATCAATTCATGCTATTGCATAATCAAATTTCGAAACCGATTAAATCCCGTAAAGATTGCGAGAGAAGTAGTAAATTGAATACAACACTTGAAGGTGACAATTTCGGACTGCGTTTAACCTCCATGTACCGAATACAACCGTCATTATCGTCATTTACGATGTGAACACACGAGGTTACTGAAAAATAAATGACCATATACGTTGCCGGTATAGTTAATAAATTAATGTTGGTAAATATGAAGTAAAAGTAGCTTTTTATACCTGTATCAATCGACATATATCCTCGCAGTCATCGGCTTTTGCCTCACGTATTTCCACTTCTGAATGAGTCTCCATGTTCTCTATGTTGCAAGATGGCAATTTAAACTGTGTGATGAACTCTTCTCATCTAAAGCGACCTTTTGGTGACCTTTTGGTCCTCCTTCTTAGTGATAATGTCTCGATGAACTGGTTAACAGATTTACAAATTCAACTTTTATAGAAGGCGGGGTCTCGGGTTTATGTTAAATTGAAAAGAAAAAAACACCTTGGGTTGTACGTTCACAATCTTTAGGAAATAAATAAATACTAACCAACAGATAATCGATTCATTGATTGGAGTTGAACGCCGTTTTCAACAGTGTTTTAGTTATAAATCGTGGTCTCGGCGGCCAGTTCACCAAATCATTTTTCCTCTACTCCACACCGTGACACATCATTCTCCCGAGGCAACTTTCTACTTCTATTCCATTTGGATTCCCCATATATATTAATATTATATATATGGGTCTCATAAGTTCGTGATAATAAGCATTAAATTAAACTAAATTGTCGAGTACTTAATGATTTTTTGTAGACATAACAAAATAGCAAAATAGTGACACACGTCTATGGCAAGCCAATTGTCCAATAATTACGTGAACCCAGGTTCACGTTCGAAAAACTAGGATTAACGATCGATAAACTAGGTTTTTCGAACGTAAAACCAGGTTTATCGAATATTAACTTATATTTTCGAGCGAAAACGTAGGATAACGGGCGTAAACCATAGTTTACGCTCGTGAACCCATGTTCACGCTCGATAAACTAGGTTTCTCGATTGAACTAAGAATTTCGGTCGTTATCCTAAGTTCACGAGCGTGAACCTATGTTTACGGGCGTGAATCTGGATTCATGAGCGTGAACCATAGTTTACGAACGTGAACCTAGGTTCACGGTCGTAAAGATAGGTTCACGTTCGTAAACTATGGTTCTCGCTCGTAAACATAGGTTCACGGTCGTAAACCTAGGTTCACGCCCGAAATTCATAGTTGATTTGATAATCCTAGTTTATCGACCGTAAACCATGGTTTACGTTTGATAAACTAGGTTTCTCGATTGAACTACGAATTTCGGTCGTTATCCTATGTTTACGTGCGTGAACCTATGTTTACGAGCGTGAACCATAGTTTACGAACGTGAACTTATGTTTACGACCGTGAACTTGGGTTTACGAGCGTGAACTATGGTTTACGACGTTATCCTATGTTTTCGCTCGAAAGTATAGGTTAACATGCTTTTACGTTCGAAAAACCTAGTTTATCGATCGTTAATCCTAGTTTTTCGACCGTAAACCTAGGTTCACGTAATTATTGGACAATTGGCTTGCCATACACGTCTAAATTGACTTCTATTTACATTCATGTCAGACTGAAAATAAAGACAGATCACAAACTTGGAAGGTTCTAGCATATATAGGATACTATTTCAGCCCGTTCATAGGCGGAAGACACTAAAAATCATCTGATGCAAGCACTTTCAGGAGTTTACCCATTTTCTGATTCCGCCCGGGGGTTGCGGGCATGATTTTCGACTAGTTTCATCAACAGTTTCCTTCCGATGCTGAAGCAACCAGTTATAATAGAATATACATGTTGTTTTTTTAATTTTGCTTGAAATTGGCCCAGTGGTTTAATGTGTTATTTAAAGTCGGACAATACACGATAACTGGCACAGGGTAAATCATAATAGGTCGCATGGGTGGCTTATTAATGGAAGCTTTATGTCAAAACATTTTTAAATTAAACAAGGACAATATTATCAAAGTGGTTTTGCTTTTGGTTTCCAAGAGCAACCAGACATCCGCATGGAATTATAATCGTTGAACAATTTTGTAAGAGGAACACCTTTGAAATCGTTTTGAAATGGGACCAGTTGTTTCAGTGATAGATATGTTTGTGAAAGGTCTGCATACTGAGCCGTTGGGGGTGATGAAAAAGAGCTCAATCCAAATTGATTATGCTCCGGTGAGATAAAAACAGAGTTTCATAGATCAACAATAAAAGTAGTGAAGAAAAAGTTTAATAGTATTAAATCCTTGCATAAAAACAACAAACTGTAACAAATACTTATAGGTGCATAATAGCTTTATATTTTAATATTGTATCTGGTTAAAATGCCGTCTTTAAGGATCAAGATCAATATGTACATTGGTGAATATTACATCATAGTCTCAAGTAGCTATAACCAAGCTGCACTTTAGGAAAACCATAGGGCATTTGCAACCAGTGTAGATCACCCTGCACGTCCACAAGGTCTGGTCTGGATCTGTACTGATGGTTTATTAATCAAATAAGCATTCAAGTAGCCTGACAGATGCAAACATTTAGTAAACGGTATGTATGTGCAAAATGCTCGTTTTAATACTTTTGACCTTTTTCCCACATACAACAAATCTGTAGCAGACCACTTTGAAAACCTCTAGTCAAAAATATAGAAACTCTCAATAAATGAAAGAACAATAGTTAAATTTAATTGAAAACATTGTGGCAAAAGGAGCAAATTGCTCATTTTGAGCAATTACTCCTATTGCCTTTTTAAGAGTTTTGTGTGTACTTTCTATTTTCACCACAATGCTTTTAAAAGTTGGCAGCTGCGAAAGATCTGTTTGTGGGACAGGGTTAAAGTTTTACATCAAGTAAATGGTAAATAACAACTATTACAGAAATATGATGAGATAATCCAATTGCTGAAGTGATTTTAGCATTCTTATCACCTTGTTAAAGTGTTTGATCAATTTGCTATAGCCCAATCAATATATTTTGGCAGATTGTTGTTGATAAACAAAATAATTATTTTGCTAAAAATCTTCTGTATGATTTAAAAATATATCACTGCCACAAGTGTTGTCAATCTCAAAAGCCTTTTCCCACAAACAGCAAACCCGAAGCAGATGACTTTGAAAGCATGTTGGCAAAAACCTGGAAAATCTCTATAAATGAAGGTATAATTACTGCAAAAAGTTGAAAACACTTTGGCAAATGGATAAATTACTTTTTTTGATTATGTTCTCCTTTTGCCACAATGTTTTCAAAAGTTGTCTGCTGCAGAGGGTTCTATATGTGGAAAAGGGGTTAAAACAGGCCAAAACACTTCGCTGTATGTATATTGGATCTAACTACCCCACATATAGGGTCCTCTGGAATTGACCTTTTACACTGAAGTGCTCCGTTTTTATGTTCAATGTAATCGCACGATACAACAAACGCCCATGCTATACAATCGGAACACTCAACAATCACCGCTTCTCTATATTGTTTATTCATATATAGGTTAGCTTACCTGTGTTTCATAAAGAAAGATTTGGTAAACATATATTTGATAGGCGGACACAAAGGTCAAGCTGAGACGACCTGTATGTTTGTTTTTATCTACCCTCGCCATGCAGAATTGACCATTTGGCGAGCAGACAAAGGTAGATACATGAAGTCCGGGTGCGATACCCTAGCTCTTTCCGAAAAGACCCCTTGGTTCTTTTACGTGCCCAGTGTATAGCACCGATACACGCAAGGTTATTTTTACTGGAAAGGACCAGTACTTGACCTCTAGTTGAGTGGGAGACGCTTAAAAGAAGACCTGTATTGGGCAGTTATCAGATTTATATACCAGCTATTTGTGTAAAATTGTATTTTAACTTTGTTGCATATATAAACAGTTTTACCTTGGAGATTGTTCGTTGTTTAGGTTTTAATTGTACATGGATATTTAACCCTTTCCCTCATATAGACGCTTTCTGATGCCTCTACAGCAGACAGCTTTTTGAAAACATAATGACAAAATAAGAAATTGCACAAAACATGCAATTTCTCCTTTTGCCACAATGTTTTCCACTTTTTGTCATAGGTTATCCATTCAATTATGGAGATTTTCTATGTTTTGACAAAATACGTTCAAAGTCGTCTGCTGCAGAATTGTCATATGAGGGAAAGGGTTAATATTGTGTGCATGGGTTATAAACAATAATGTATATTTTCATCACTAGATCCGAACAAATGAGATTGCAAAATTCTTTACATCCATAACTTTAAATTCTCTATAATCATACATATAGCTGTACCATATCCAAGTGCCGCTGGATTACATTAAAACTTTCCCAATAGAGACGGATCTTGTCCCCTCTGCAGAAGGTGACTTCTCAAAAAAGAACCTTTCCCTCATATAGACGCTTTTTGACGCCTCTGCAGCAGACGGCTTTTTGAAAACAGTGACAAAAGAAGAAATTGTTCAAACGAGCAATTTCTCCTTTTGCCACAATGATTTCCGCTTGTAGTCATAGGTTATCCATTCAATTATAGAGTTTTTCTATTTTTTGACAAGATATGTTCAAAGTCGTCTGTTGCAGAATTATGGTATGAGGGAAAGGGTTAACCTTTCTCACATACAGACGACGACACTTTCTAACACCTCTGCAGCAAAATTTGAAACCATTGTGGTGACAGGAGAAGATGCTCATTATGTTTTCAACGTTATTTAATATATTTACTTTCATTTATAGTCTCCTCATTATCGACTTATTGTTTTCAATGTCTCCGCAGAGTCGCTGTTTTGTTAGAAAGAGTTAACCCTTTCCCACATACAACAAATCTGCAACACATGATTTGAAAACATAGTGACAAAAATCTGAAAAATCTCCATAAAAGATAGCTTAATTGTTAAATAAAGTTAAAAGCATTGTGGCCAAAGGGGAAATGGCTCATTATGAGCAATTTCACCTTTGGCCACAATGTTTTCAAAAGTCGTCTGCTGCTATTGCATCTGCAGGTGGGAAAGGGTTAAGTGTTTCCAATTTTGGATAGTTTTTCTTCAGATGTTTTAATAGAAAACAACTGAAAGAAAGGGCTAACAAGGTGATATACAAGCGGAAGACTGGACAAGAGGTAGTATCTTTCCCCTAATCTCACGGTCTGAAGCTCCTGGGTTTGAGAACTTCGATGAGCTGTCTGTTTTATTTTCCTTTTTGTTAATTTTTAGGAAATAGCTTCACAGAAAACTGGTATCAATTGTGATTTAGGTCAAAGGGGAGTAATCCATTTTCCATATTCGACCATTACAGCATGGTGGATTATGGTTCGTTCCCAACAAGTACAATATTTTGGTTATAAATCAGTCAAGAGGTTATTCAACTTTATGAAAAAATACTATAACTTTCAAACAAATTCAGGATTGTCCAATGGCAGACTATTTCGGTCTTATATATATATTCATCTGGACAAAATTGTCAGCCAGCAACACAATCTGAATTACTTCCCTTTGACTTTAACCAACACATATGCAGTAAGAGAGCTTCGAAAATGTTGTGGCAAAAGGAGAAATTTACCCAAAACAAGCAATTTCTCTTTTTGTCACCAATATCAAAGTTTTAAAAAAACTTCTGCATGTTGGAAAATGTTAAAAATATCATTAACATTACCTAACAATAAAGACACTGGCTTGTGTAGTTCTTTGAAATCAAATGTCAATTGTATTCCATCCAAGCGATTATCTTGATTAAATCATAAAATATACGTTACATAAACATGAAAAAATATATATATTACAAACTCTACAAGGTATGAAGGGGGGATCCTAAACTCATTGGAAGATTTCAATGAACCATTAATTATACATGTACATTCAAGAATCAATCTCATCAATTTTGTTCATAGACCCTTTCCAACCTACAATAAATCTTCAGCAGATTACTTTAACCCTTTCCCTCATATAGACGCTTTCTGACGCCTCTGCAGCAGACGGCTTTTTGAAAACATAGTAACAAAAGAAGAAATTGCACAAAACATGCAATTTCTCCTTTTGTCACAATGTTTTCCACTTTTAGTCATAGGTTATCCATTCAATTATAGAGATTTTCCATTATTTGACAAAATATGTTCAAAGTCGTCTGCTGCAAAATTGTCGTATGAGGGAAAGGGTTAAAAACATCCGGACAAAAAATTTAAAAATATCTGTAAATGAAAGAATAATAATTAAAGCAGTTACAAATATTGTGGCAAGAGGAGAAATTGCTCATGACAAAAAATGTCTTATTTCATCACAATATTTTCAAAAGTCGTTTGGTTCAAAATATCTTACCATTCCACATAATTAAGGTAAGCCCCCAACATATTTTAATTACCATTCTAATAACAAAGGTTTTGAACTATGACGAAAACCAGGTTAATGAAATGTCTTGCTGGGCAAGAAGGAAGGAATACATGCACATTCAAGTATTATATACAGTCAATTAGACAAAAATATCATTTGAATCATTTTAACAAAAAGTGTAACAAGTTGAAATCACATTCACTTATTATGTTGCTTTGAGCTTTAATCCTTTCACACTTGCAGACAATTGTTTACACATCAGCAGCAGATGACTTATGAAAACATGGTGGCAAAAGGAGAAATATGACCTTTGACCTCTAATTGCGGCCTTCACTTTGAAACAACCTGTTTGTAAAATGTGCTCTACACATCAACTCAACTATGGTATACATAAATGGTGAGTTATTTCAAAATCCTTCAGGTGGTTCAAAAGTTATGAAGGGATCACGATTTATGACAGACAGACAGACGCACACAGCTCAAGCATAATCAATATGTCTCCCTATTATATGGGGGGGAGATGTAATAATTAATGTAAAGACAAGTTGTAAACACTCAGAAATCTTTCAACATGTTCTTTGCCATCTTTCCGCGTCCATCGGAGCTTTAGGGCTGTATTCCACATAACATATTGGCTGGAAGGGCTTTATCTGAAATATATTTGTTTCGATCAGTTAAACTGTCACGTGATCAATTCATAACAAGGCGAGGTATTTATATATTTCTATGTAAACTGACCATGTAATGTGTTTATCATTCACTGTGTGACAGGTGATTTTTCTGTGGACAGTATACTGGTCATTGATTATTACTAATAATAGTGTATACTTTTTCAGTTATGTCATTGTTTTTCTTAGGTAAGTTACAAGTACTACTTATCCTTTTATCCGGACACCAGCAATCAGTCGTAATGCTAAACCCATGATCCTTAGCGCCAAGAAGAGCAGCCATTTCTCCCTTTTTAAAGTCTTTGGTATGACCTGTCCAGCAATCGAACCTCAATTATAGAGATTTTTTATTTTTTGACAAAATATGTTCAAAGTCGTCTGCTGCAGAATTGTCGTATGAGGGAAATGGTTAAGTACAATATACTAACTTTGAAGAGGTCTAGATGCTTGGCATTGCGGATCTATTTGTACATGGGGTTTGAAGACCATTGCTTACAGTGACCAATATTTTCTTTTCAACAATGTTATCAATTTTTTCACTAATTTACGTCACATAGGTATGATCTCTCCCCTGTAGTGACTCATATACATACCAATCTGTTTCGGGTATGGTAAATTCAAGTTCGCCATTATTTTAACAAACTCAGCCTTCTCCTTTGAAAGTCTAGGATTATAGTTCTTTTCTTCCTCTACTGTTGTATGGGTTTGACCTGAAATGGAATTTACATCATCATCTCTTATACAAAATTTATAACAATTTCATTACCCTTAAATGGCATGATAATTTGAACCCTTCCACGCAAAAAGGTACAAGTCAAAATATGCAAATAAAACAGGTTCAGACATGCCTGCGTCTGATCTGGATCTACACAACAAAACCTAAGGCATTGGCATCCAGGGTACATCCAGATAAGCCAGTGTATCTGCAGTGTTATTTGGTTCTGCACTGTTTGCCAATAAATCTAAGACAGTTTTTAAGGAGGCATGTCTTTTTAAACAATGTGTTATAATTACTTAACCCTTTCCCTCATATAGACGCTTTTTGACGCCTCTCCACAGACGGCTTTTTGAAAACATAGTGACAAAAGAAGAAATTGCTCAAAACAAGCAATTTCTCCTTTTGCCAAAATGTTTTCCACTTTTAGTCATAGGTTATCCATTCAATTATAGAGATTTTCCATTTTTTGACAAAATATGTTCAAAGTCGTCTGCTGTAGAATTGCCGTATGAGGTAAAGGGTTAAAGCTTGGTTTTCCTGGAGCACCACTCAATTTGGCCTATTTAATCCATGATTCCAGTAGTCAACTGCTGGATCAGGTGCCACAATTTATATATATATATAGATATAAAAATTTTAACAATATTAGTCCAAAGCAACACAACTCTGGTATTCTTGAGGTAGTAAATATTTCTATTGTTAATCAAATTCTATTAACCATGCCTTAGATATTGCTACAGATAGACATACGGACGGACAAAGCCAAACCAATATCCCATATTCCCTGGCTGTTAACCAATTTCGACTTACAACAAATCTGCAGCAGATGACTAACCCTTTCCCTATGGACGCATGTTGATGCATCTGCAGCAGACGACTTGAAAACATTGTGACAAAAGGAGAAATTGCTCTCCTTTTGCCACAATGTTTTCAACTTTCTGTTGTATTTATACCTACAATTATAGAGATTTTCCAAATTTTTGAGTAGACATTTTCAAAGTCGTCTGCTGCAGATTTGTCATATGTGGGTAAGGGTTAAAAAACAACTTGGTAATCATTCGGAGAACCTCTCTAATTGAAAAACTAATCATATGATGATCAATCTATCCTTTAGCCACAATGTTTTCAAAAGCCATCTGATCTAGAAGTGTCAACTTGAGTCTACAGGGGGGAAATGGGATAGAAAAGAACCGGAAATATTCCCTTTATCTACAACTGTGAATACCTGTATAGTCATGCGCCGGGTAAAGCCTGTAGTCGGGGTCCAAAGTGAAAATCTTGTTATATACAGAATCATATAACTGTCCAGAATCGCCTGAAAACAAACACATTCAATTCTGTACCGTGATTACTTGGAATGAATTAACCCTTTCCAACATGCAACACATCTGCAGCAGACGACTTTGAAAACATGTAGGCAGCAATATTGAAAAAATCTATAAGTTAACCCTTTCCCTCATTTAGACACTTTCTGACGCCTCTGCAGCAGACGGCTTTTTGAAAACATAGTGACAAAAGAAGAAATTGCTCAAAAACGAGCAATTTCTCCTTTTGACACAATGTTTTACACTTTAGGTTATCCATTTAATTATAGAGATTTTCTATTTTTTTACAAAATATGTTCAAAGTCGTCTGCTGCAGAATTGTTCTATGAGGGAAAGGGTTAAAGTATTGTTATTGAATAGAGTTGACAATTGGCACATCATTTTTAAATGTCTGATGCAAGGTCTTCAAAATGTGTCTGCATGTGGGAAGGGGTCAATAGAGATGTCTGGTTTGAAAATATCTGAATTCTTTCTGTATAAAAGGGGGAGTCAAATTTTTATAAGGAGTAGTGGAAAAAGGAGCATTTGCTCGGTTTTGGCAGTTTCTCTTTTCCCCATAATGTTTTCAAAAGTATTTTTCTGTCATATCAGTTTGTCTGAAGGAACCAATTTGTTATTCTTTTGCTAACTCAAAATTAATTTTCTTTTACAACTGAAGTATTTCTATCTTATAACTGTGTATCCAGATAACATAACAAGTCTACAGGCCTTGAAATTAAACCTTAACCCTTTCCCTCATATAGACGCTTTCGGATGAATCTGCAGCAGAACGCTTTTTGAAAACATAGTGATAAAAGAAGAAATTGCTCAAAACAAGCAATTTCTCCTTTTGTCACAATGTTTACCGCTTTTAGTCATAGGTTATCCATTCAATTATAGAGATTTTCTATTTTAGTCAAAATATGTTCAAAGTCGTCTGCTGCAGAATGGTTGTATGAGGGAAAGGATTAACCCTTTGCCCACATACAGACGCTTTCTGACGCCTTTGCAGCAAATGATTTTTGAAAACATTGTGACAAAAAGGAGAAATGCTCATAATGAGCAATTTCCAATATTGCCACAACTTTATTTTAAATATATTCAATAAGTATACATTCATTTATAGAGACTTTCCATATTTTTTCCAAAGTTGACACCTTCAAATTTGTTGTAAATGGGAAAGGGTAAACGCTTTCCAACATACAGATGCTTACTGATGCCTCTGAAGCAGACCACTTTTGAAAACATTCGGCAAAAAGGAAATATTGCACATGAGCAATTTCTCCTTTTACCACAATATTTTCAACCTTATTCAAATGTTGCATTTTCATAAATGGAGGTTTTTCATGATTTTCCAAGATGACATTTGCTGTTCTAAGTCGCCTAGAGTAGATTTGTTGAATACCATCCAGGGAAAGGGTTAACCCTTTCCCTGATACAACAACTCTGCAGCAGACGACTTTGAACGTATTTTGTCAAAACATAGAAAATCTCCATAATTGAATGGATAACCTATGATAAAAAGTGGATAACATTGTGGCAAAAGGAGAAATTGCATGTTTTGTGCAATTTCTTCTTTTGTCACTATGTTTTCAAAAAGCCGTCTGCTGCAGAGGCGTCAGAAAGCGTCTATATGAGGGAAAGGGTTAAAGGTTACAACTTTAGTTTACTGATACGTTAAGAGCAAAATTATTCCTTTCCCCCCGATTCAGACGACAGATGAAAATTAAGCAGCAGACATCTTTTGAAAACAGAGTGGGAAGAGGAGAAATTGCTCACTTTCCGGCAACTACTCCATTTCCCATAATGTTTCAAACTCTGTATTTAAGTTACATTTTTAATTTTCAATATATAACACTTATTTCCTCACATGTTTTCAAAGCAGACAACTACTAAAATATCATATCAGGAAACTACTTTATTAGGGAAATAGAAACATGATTTAACACATGAATGCATAAAATAAAACATTTATTAGTCAGATTCCAAATGACCGATCAACCATGCTTTCCCCTTTTTTTCAGTAGAAAAGGGGCATAAATTTGCTCAGATGTGTTGCATAGTTATTGGACTTGGTACAAGAGCATAATTTGTGACCTAATAAAACAAGTTTCAATACAATACTCCAAAGGGAGTTATTAAGAAATTACCCCTTCTCACATAGAACAAATTTACAGCAGGTGACTTCAAAATAATTTGATGAAAAATATGAAAGTGTCTAAAATAAAATAAACTTTAGGACAACTTTTGAAATCATAGTGGCAAATGGCGAAATTGCTCATGATGCGCAATTTCTCCATTTATCACAATGATTTCAACTTTAATTTATAGATATAGAATAGATTGAAAAAAACTTTGATGCAAAGGGAAAAATTGCTCATTTTAAATAGTTTTACTGTTAAAACTCTATTCATATAAGGAAAACAAGCAATTGTCATCTGCAGCAAATGTATAAAATGGGTCTTATTATGATGCTTCTGCAGCAGACCACTTTTGATAACATTGTATCAAAAGGTGAAATAGCTCAAAACAAGCAATGTTTTCCTTTTGCCACAATGTTTTCAACAATATTTAATTATTATACTTTAATTTATAGAGAATTTTCCTATTTTGTCTAGATGTTTTCAATGTCGTCTGCGCTGATTTGTTGTATGTGGGTAAGGGTTAACTTACCTTCCTGAAAATCTGTCCTTCCACAGCCACGAATTAACAAGGCATCACCAGTAAACGCCATTCCCTTCTTATGCAACACAAATGTCATACAACCTGAAATAAACAATTAGAATTGGATCAACTTATGTACATTCTAACCTGTGGCAAAGGCCAACTGTATAAACCAGCAACTTGCTATAAAGTAACTACTTGTATTTACAAGCAGCTTGTATTAATGGACAGCTTGTGTTAAGAAAACACTATAAAGTAACTACTTGTATTTACAAGCAACTTGTATTAATAGACAGATTGTGTTAAGCAAATACTAGTAATTGTTATCAACATCTTGTATTAACCAGCTACTTGTATTCAGCAAACACTTATATTAACCAACCACTTGTATTAAACCAGCAACTTGCACTAAGTAAATGTTTGTATTAACCAGCCACTTGTATAAACCAGCCAATAGTATTAACCAACATATTATTCTAACCAGCCACTAGTATTAATAAACCACTTGCATAAACCAGCAACTTGCAAGTGTTTGTATTACCCAGCTACTTGTATTACCTGACCACTTGTATAAATCAATCACTAGTATTATCCAACTGCTTGTATTAACCAACCGTTTGTATTAACCAGCTACTAGTATTAATCAACAACTTGTATTAACCAACCACTTGTATTAATCAACCACTTGTATTAACCAGCCACTAGTATTAATCAACCACTTGTATTAACCAACCACTTGTATTAACTAGCCACTAATATTAATCAACCACTTGTTTTAACCAACAATTTGTATAAACCAACAACTAGTATTAACCAGCCACTTGTATTAACCAACCACTAATATTAAAGAACCATTTGTATTAACCAACCACTTGTATTAACCAACCGCTTGTATAAACCAACCACTTGTATTCAGCAACGACTAGTTTTAACCAACTATTTATATTAACCAACCACTAGTATTAACCAACCATTTGTATTATCAAACCACTTATAGTAATCAACAACTAGTATTAACCAATCACTTTTATTAACTGGCCACTAGT
The DNA here is from genome assembly GCA_031761405.1 of Serripes groenlandicus. Lineage (NCBI taxonomy): Eukaryota > Metazoa > Mollusca > Bivalvia > Cardiida > Cardiidae > Serripes > Serripes groenlandicus. The sequence goes on from JASEVX010000003.1 coordinate 88,573,007, forward strand.
AGTAACCAACTACAAATATTAATCAACGACTTGTATCAACCAACCATTTATATTATAAACCAACCATTTATATTATAAACCAAGCACTAATATTAACCAACAACTTAACCAACTAGTTTTATTAACCAACTACTTATATAAACCAGCCACTTGTATTAACCAGCCATTATTATAAACCAGCCACTTGTTTTAATCAGCCACTTGTATTAATCAACCACTTGTATTAATCAACCACTTGTATTCAAGTTAATGTTTATATTACCAAGTATTTTGTATTTACCAACCAATTGTATTTACCAACCAATTGTATTAACCAACCAATCATATTCACCAGACACCTATTTCAAGCAACAACTTGTATAAACCAACCACTAGTATCAACCAGCCACTTGTATTAACCAACCACTAGTAATCAAGCAGCCACAAATATTAAACAGCCACTTGTATTAATCAACCACTTGTAATAACCAACAACAAGTAATAGCAAGCAGCAGCTGACTTTGAAAACCATCTAGGCAAAACATGGCAAGTCTTCTTTTGAAATATAATAAATTTCATCAATTTTCTTTTGCCAAAACGTTTTCATTAGTTGTCTGCTGCATATGTTTTAAAAGGGATCTACATGCAGGAAAGGGTTAAACTTTTCAAGACAGGGTACCAGTACTTATATGAATCATCCACCAAATCCAATTCGGATTTACCTAACATGTTAGACAAAAGGTAGTTCATACTTCCAAAAATTATCTGCACCATCTGTTTGGCTTATAAATCAATCATTGTTTTTGTTAGCAGCAAACAACTGTTAGGGTTACAACCTTAACCCTTTCCCATATACAACAAATCTGCAGCAGACAACTATGAAATTGTCTAATAATTTAAAATTAACCCTTTCACACCTATTAACGCGTTTTGACGCATCTGCAGCAGACGACTTTTGAAAACATCGTGACAAAAGGATAGATTTGCTCAAAACAAGCAATTTCCTATTTTGCCACAATGTTTTCATATTTTTTCAGCAATTATACCTACAATTCAAGAGATTTTCAATATTTTTGAGTAAACATTTTCAAAGTCTTCTGCTGCAGATTTGCTGTATCTGGGAAAGGGTTAAAACACAGAAAATCTCTATAAATGTAGGAATAGTTACTGAAAAAAGTTGAAAACATTGAGGTAAAATGAGAAATTGCTGTTTTTCTAGTTTTGTCACAATATTTTCAAAGGTCAACTGCTGCAGAGGTGTCAGAAAGCATCTGTATGTGGGAAAGGGATAAGCCTGAAATCAGGATCCATATTGGACGATATCATATTCATGTTTTAGGCTAACAGCTAAATCTAAATACACACCTAATGTGCTCTTTGTAAGTGGCAATTTATTTGTAAACACTGTCATACTAACTTCATGCATTTGACTGATCATTATTTTGGTTTTTCAAACTTTTAATCTACAGAATTTACACTTTCCAAACAAGAGCGCCAAAATCACAAAATACGCCCGTCCTGTTTTTTTGAGACCAAGTATAGTGATATTTTGTTGTACATCAGCCAAACTTAGAGAGCAGACACTGTTAGTACAGTTTTGGCCATTTCGAGAGACATAATTGTGTAGTGACTAAGATAACGGTGTAAGTTATCAAAGGTAATTTCTATAATTAAAGGGAGATAACTCTTGATTGACTAAAGCGGTATGGCTAGTTATCAAACTTGTCCGAGATATTATGCCAATACACATTCTGACTAAATTTGGTGATGATTGGACAAAGGCTTCTAAAGTTATTGAGCTGACAAGACTAATTTAGGTAATTTCGATAGTTAAAGGGCAATAACTCTCAATTGACTAAAGCGATATGGCTAGCTATCGAACTTGTCCGAGATATTATGCAAATACACATTCTAACCAAATTTGGTGATGATTGGACAAAGACTTCTAAAGTTATTGAGCTGACAAGACCAATTTTAGGTAATTTCTATAATTAAAGGGCGATAACACTTGATTGACAATAGCAATATGGCTAGTTATCAAACTTGACCGAGATATTATGCCAATGACCATTCTGACTTCATTTAATGATGATTGGACAAAGGCTTCTAAAATTATTGAGCTGACAAGACTAATTTTAGGTCATTTCTATAATTAAAGGGCGATAACTCTTGATTGACTAAAGCGATATGGCTAGTTATCGAACTTGTCCGAGATATTATGCCAATGCACATTCTGACTAAATTTGATGATGATTGGACAAAGGCTTCTAAAGTTATTGAGTTGACAAGATCAATTTTGGGTAATTTCTATAATTAAAGGGTGATAACACTTGATTGACTAAAGCGATATGGCTAGTTATCGAACTTGTCCGAGATATTATCCCAATACACATTCTGACCAAATTTGATGATGATTGGACAAAGGCTTCTAAAGTTATTGAGCTGACAAGACCAATTTTGGGTAATTTCTATAGTTAAATGGTGATAACTTTTGATTGACTAAAGCGATATGGCTAGTTATCAAACTTGTCCGAGATATTATCGTAATACACATTCTGACCAAATTTGGTGATGATTGGACAAAGGCTTCTAAAGTTATTGAGCTGACAAGACCAATTTTGGGTAATTCCTATAATTAAAGGGAGATAACTCTTGATTGACTATAGCGATATGGCTAGTTATCGAACTTGTCCGAGATATTATCCCAATACACATTCTGACCAAATTTGGCCCGCCCGTACGCCGCAGGCAAAACTATAATACAATCCGTTTTTTCAAAACGGGCGTATAAAAACAAATATGCAGCAGTTGACTTCAAAAAGATCTTGACAAGAACATGGAAAATGTTTATCAATGAATTACTTAAACCTGTTTAATTATTGAAAACGTTGAAGCAAAAGGAGAATTGCTCAAAATGAGCAATTTCTCCTTTTGTCACAATGATTTCAAAAGTCTTCTGTTGCAGTTGAGTCAAAATGTTTCTACATTTATGGAAAAGGATTAATAGGCGTACTACTGGTTATTTGATGAAAGTTATGCAAAGTCTAGTACAAGGTCGAAGAAGTGAGTATACTGATATCGGTTATCATGGATAGTGTATAGTACATACTTCTTTACATAAACCTGACCAACTTACTAACCGTTTCGACGACTTTTTCAAACAATATGGCAAAAGGAGAAATTGCTTTTCATGAGCAATTTCTTCTTTTGCCTCAATGTTTTCAAATCTTTTCAATAACTGTACTCCATCTTGGAGATTTTCCAAATTTTAACAAGATTGTTTTGAAAGTCATCTGCTGCAGATCTGGTGTACACAGAAAGGATGTACACAGAACTATTAAACTGTGTTTAAAACTTTAACCCTTTCCCACATACAACAAATCTGCAGCAGACGACTTTGAAAACAGTGACAAAACCTGAAAAATCTCCGTTAAAGATAGCTTAATTGTTAAATAAAGTTCAAAACATTGTGGCCAAAGGAGAAATTGCTCATTATGAGCAATTTCACCTTTGGCCACAATGTTTTCAAAAGTCGTCTGCTGTTATTGTGTCAAAATGCGTCTGCAGGTGGGAAAGGGTTAAATCATTTGCTTTGAAAAAAATTCGAGAAAGAATTTCATAGATCTTGAAATCTGAAAGTTTAAATTTAATACAGAGTTAAAAGCATTGTGGAAAAAGGAGAAACTGTCAGTTCTGAGCAATTTCTACTTTCACAAAACATGAATTCAAAAATTGTATGCAGCAAAGGCTTAAGAAGTTGCCTGCATCAGGAAACTTTGGTTTTCTTTAAAAGCAATCTTCATGAAACTTGGCATCAGGAATGTAGAATACATTTACTAGATTCCTGTTGGCATGTAGCAATGCTACTCATACAGACGCTTTCTAAGGCCTCTGCAGCAGACAGCTTTTAGAAAACATGGCGTCAAAAGAAGAAATTGCTCAAAATAAGCAGTTTGTCCTTTTGTCACCATGTTTTCTACTCTTTTCAATAATTATGCTTTCATTTATAGATATTTTTTATATTACACGCTATAATATGGTTTCAAAATCGTCTGCTCCAGATTTGCTGTATGTGGGAAAAGGGTTAACATTTCCATATACATGTAGTTTTAATCAAATGAACTCAACCACGTCTTAGATATGGCTCTAAACAGAAGGACTGGGCATGGCCAACCTGCATACCAAGTATGGAGTTCCTCGGCCCAAGCGTTCTTCAGTTATTGAGCAGAAACCATTTTTTACCTCACAAGGTCACCATGACCTTGACCTTTGACCTTCTGACATCAAAATCAATAGGGGGAATCTACTGGTCATGACCAACCTGCATACCAAGTATGAAGTTTCTACACCCAAGCGTTCTTCAGTTATTGAGCGGAAACAAGTGTGATGGACGTGACCTTGACCACTGTGACCTTGACCTTTGACCTAGTGACCTCAAAATTGATAGGGGTCATTTGCTGGTGGTGACCAACCTGCACACCAAGTATGAAGTCCCTGGGCCCAAGCAAAAATCATTTTTTCAGCTCATTGTCCCTGTGACCTTTCAGCTCAAGGTCACTGTGACCTTGACTTTAGACGTACTGACCTCAAAATCAATATGGGTCAGCTACTGGTCATGAACAACCTGCATACCAAGTATGAAGTTCCTACGCCCAAACGTTCTTCAGTTATTGAGCGGAAACAAGTGTGACAGACGGATGGAAGGACAGAACGGGCAAAAACAATATGTCACCCCCATGTATAGGGGAGACATAATTAGCACATAAAGTTGAAAAGGTTATTGCAAAAGAAGAAATTGCTCTTTATGATCATTACTCCATTTGTTACAATATTTTCATAAGTCGTCTGCTGCAGATGAGTCAGAAAGCATCATTCTGCAGTATGTGGAATAGGGATTTAATCAAATTGTTTGAATTTGGAAATGTCTACATGAATATCATATGAGGTAATCAGGAAGTCAAGAATATTGTATTAATTGTCAAAAGTACAGTTATGCACTTATGACAAAGAACACTTGATCATAGTATATTAACCATTTCCCTCATACAACCAATCTGCAGAAGAAAGCTTTAAAAACATCTTTTGAATAATATTTATTACCTCCATAAATGCAAGTGTAGTTAATGCTTTTGCAACAATGTTTTCAAAAGCTGTTTACTGCAGATGTGTCAAAATGTGTCTGCAAGTGGGAAAGGGTGAAGACATTATTTCACAATAGAAGGATAGGTTTTCATATTATACAGGTTCCTATCAATGCACATTTCATACAAACACACCTCTTTCTTTCCAAGGCTAAATGATTTGTTTGAATGCAATTGAAGTTTTAAATATTAGATTGGAATCAAGATATGACACAGTGAATACCAATATTTCGGCCAGCATTCTGATTTATTACCCATTTTGTAAACCCTTACCCACATACAACATACAACAAATCTGCAGCAGACGACTTTGATAACATCTAGGCAAAAATATGAAAAATCTCTTTAAATGGTAGTGTTACTAATTTATAATCAAGGCAAAAATATGAAAAATCTCTTTAAATGGTAGTGTTACTAATTTATAATCAAGGCAAAAATATGAAAAATCTCTTTAAATGGTAGTGTTACTAATTTATAGAGTTGAAAACATTGCAGCAAAAGGAGGTCTGCTGCAGATAAGTCAAAATGCGTCTTTAGGTGGGAAAGGACTGAAAAAAGTAAATGACCTTGAAATACCTGCTTCAAACAACAAAGCCCATTACTACTTTGTCCTTTTCCACCTTCAACAAATGTGAAGCAGATAACTTTAACCCTTTCCCACACATAGATCAGCAGCATTGAGACTGACATGAGACTACAGCAGACGACTTTTGAAAACAATTTCTCCCTTTGCCATAATGTTTTCAACTCTATTCAGTGCTTGAGCTTTCATTTATGGTGTTTAATTAACCTTATTTTTGTCAGACTTATTTTTTTCAAAGTCACCTGCTGCAGATTTGTTGTATCATTGTGTGGGAAAGTCTCAAACATGGAAAATCTTTATAAATAAAACATGAATATTGTACAGTATTGAAATAATTTTAGCTAAAAAAAAAAAATCACCATGTATTCAAAAGTGGTCTGCTGCCGATATGTTTAAATCCATCTGCATGTGGGAAAATGTCTATCTTCTCCATTATCCCTTCCCTATCCCTCATACAGACGTTTTCTGAAGTCTCTGCAGCAGATGACTTTTGAAAACATCATGGCAAAGAAAGAAATTGTTCATAAAGAGCAATTTCCCCATTTGCCACAATGTTTTCAATTCCATTCAATAATCATACTTTCATTTAAAGAAATTTTCCTTATTTTTGCGGTACTGTTTTCAAAGTAGTCTGCTGCAAATTTAATGTATGTGGGAATCGGTTAACTTAAACAGACAATTTGTTATGCCACTGTAGCAGACAATATTTCAAAAACATTGTGGAGGAAAAAAAAATTACTGGCAATTAACAATTTCTCCTTTATCAATAATACATATTAGTCATTATGTAGAGGGTAAAGTGGCCCTGTATCGCTCATCTGACTTGAGTATTAAACCAGAAGTATCAAAGAAGAATTTTAAAGATTTAAATGGTCATTTTACCCCCTTTTTAATGCCACATGGTAGCTATTGTTTTTCACCAATTAATATAGTTTGAAAAAATCTATAGATGGAACATTTACCCAGATGGAACATTTACCCCTTTTCTTAAGCAACATGAAGTCCATGTTTGTCATGAAATCAAAATGGCTTGACCAATTTTTGTAGAGGGTAACACTTCTGTCTTGAGATCAGAAAAGAGTTTCAAAGCATAAGGATTTCTTTTATCAAAGTGGTTGTCATTTTACCCCTCTTTTTCAGCCTCCTGGAAGCCATATTTTTCAATTAGGAGAGTCACCTAAGGAACAGTTCTACCATTATCTTGAAATCAGACAAGCACTTTCAGACCGGAAGTATTTTTTAATTTTATTATTAATTCACCTTTTGTGTAATGAAGCCAGTGGTTGCCATATTATTCAACCAGTCAATATGGCTTGAAATTTGTTATAAAGAGTCAAGGCTATCTGTGCATGACATGGGTAATTTGTCCATTACTTATGAAAATGCTTATGTATAAAGTAGTCTTGGCAAGCGAAGAGGAGTCACAGCGGGTGACACAATTTATTTTACCTTTTGCATTTATAACAGACCAAAAATAACAGTTATTTTAGGTCTCTGTTTATATACAACTGTCAGAAATGTCCTGAGGGAGCATATTCATCACATCATTGATGAAAAGAAATCGCTAATTTTTTACCTACTGACACAGTAATGTGTCCTTTAACCCTTTCCCTCATATTAACGCTTTCTGACGCCTCTGCAGCAGATGCCTTTTTGAAAACATAGTGACAAAAGAAAAAATTACTCAAAACAAGTAATTTCTCCATTTGCCACATTGTTTTCCACTTTTAGTCATAGGTAATCCATTCAATTAAAGAGATTTTCAATTTTTTGACAAAATATGTTCAAAGTCGTCTGCTGCAGAATTGTCGTATGAGGTAAAGGGTTAATTACAGACAAATGTATCTGGCGCATGCTCATTGTTTCTATATGTTTCTTCACTGGAAGTTTTGCTGCCAATTTTTGAAAGAAAAAAATATGCCAAAAACTAAATGGTTTTTGTGGTTATCTGATGGATTCAGTACTGTCAGTACTTTGATTTTTATTGAATATGGATCAAAGCATTTCAGTGCAATTGACATATCAATTATTCACACAGATTTCCTCTTTGGAAGATACTGCATTCTGGAAAGTGTCATGTTTTTATACAATTTCTACTATATAGCCACCCTTTGATACCTTTGCAGTGATTGAATTTTACCACAATGCTTTCTTGATTTTCACAAAACTCTTTTAGGTTGCATATTTTCTATTTTTTGTTGATCCCTTAATCTTGTGCAGATGATTTCTGATGCAACTGCAGAAAACCCTCATTTAAAAACATTGGGGGAAAAGGAAAAATGACATAATTTTTCCATATAATACCATTTTTTCTTCGAAGTTTAGACAACAGAAGACTCTATATTAATTAACAAGTGCATGGGAAAAGGTACAAAATTACATTTATAAACAGTGAAGGTTCAGATCAACCTGTACAACTAACTGCTCTGTCTGATCAGAATCTACTCATGTTGACCAAAGCTTCTAACAAGCTTGGGTATGTAATATGTGAACAGTGTGAATCTAGATTAGACAGTGTGAATATGCAGGCTGATCTAGATCTACAATGTTCACAAAAGCCATCTTGTACCTTTTTTCATGCACAGGCACCAAGGAAGCCGAGCACCGGTAGCTCAGTCAGTAGAACGCAAGCTGTCAATCCAGGGGTTGTGAGTTTGTACCCTAGCTCAGCTGACATTCTTTCCGACATTTGACATTTAAAGTCACTGTGACCAGCATCATTCGTTTCCACCGATGGACTTACAGTCTATGTGGAAAAGCAGCCAGTTGCTTGGAACATATGTTTTGTGGAGTACTGGTGTGAGAAAGCCTGGAAACACATGAGTAGGTAAACTTGCTACTGTGATATGACTAAAAGATTATTGAAAATGGCTTTAAACCTTTCCCTCATACAACAGTTCTGCAGCAGACAACTTTGAACATATTTTGTCAAAACATAGAAAATCTCCATAATTGAATGGATAATCTATGTCAAAAAGTGGAAAACATTGTGGCAAAATGAGAAATTGTACGTTTTGTGCAATTTCTTCTTTTGACACTATATTTTCAAAAAGCCGTCTGCTGCAAAGGCATCAGTAGCGTCTATATTAGGGAAAGGGTTAACCAAAAACAAACAATCAACGAAGGAAGTACTATGAATTACAGTTTCTCGACAAACATGTATGTCATTATCTCTCTCAATTACATATTTAATGTTGGTATGAAAAAACAAATATTATGTTTGCTGTAAAAACAATATGTTCACCCATGAGGAAAATATCTATTCCACTTATGAGTCAGGCCTTTAGTTTCATTTAGGTTCACTGGGTTTAACCCTTTCCCTCATACAACAATTCTGCAGCAGATGACTTTGAACTTATTTTGTCAAAACATAGAAAATCTCCATAGTTGAATGGATAACCTATGACAAAAAGTGGAAAACATTCTGGCAAAAGGAGAAATTGCACGTTTTGTGCAATTTCTTCTTTTGTGACGTCACTATGTTTTCAAAAAGCCGTCTGCTGCAAAGGCGTCAGAAAGCATCCATATGAGGGAAAGGGTCAACCCTTTTCCACATACATGAACAACAAATCTGCAGCAGATGACTTTGAAAACCTTGTTTGAAAACCTTGAGGCTAAATTATTGAACATCTCCATAAATGTAGGAATTATTATTGAGTAGAGTTGAAAACATTATTACAAAAGGAGACATTTACTTAATATTAGCAATTCCAACCTTTTATCACAACTATATTTTCAAAAGTCTTCTACTGCAGATGTGTCGAAATGTGCTTGCATGTGAGAAATGCTTACACTACTTTAACCCTTTCCCCATATGCAGCAAATCTGTAGCAGAATTAAGCAAAAGCATTTGGTCAGAAATATGAAATGTCCCACAAATGAAAGTATAATAATTGAAAAGAGTTGAAAACATTGAGCCAATAGAGTAAATCACTCATTATGACCTAATTCCCCATTACTGTATTTTCAAAAATCCTTTTCTGCAGCTGCATCAAAATGTGTCTGCATGTGGGAAAGGGAGGCTTAAACTATATTGTCTTATCCCACTATAGCTGAATTTAAACATCATTTTTTAAAGACCAAGATCAACCTGCACATTCATGCAGACTAAGTGTGGTCATAGTTTGTTTGTCATTTATGAACTCTAAAGATAGACTATTTTGCTAGAAAAGTAAAATTTGCACTAGTTTTATCATTTATATCATAGCACTTCCTGGGAAGGTAACCAGTACTATTGGCCTATTTGACATGACACCAGCAAGTTAGTAATGCTAACCCCACAATCCTAAGCGCCAAGGAGGGAAAGCTATTACTACCATCTCTTAAAGTCTTTGGTATGTCACGCAGCTGGGGATCGTACCCCTAATCTCCTACACCAGAGGCTGATGCTCAAACACTACACAACTGATGCAGATGAAAAGCAAAAGAAAGTCTTGACAGATGCAATTGAGTTAAAAGTATTGTTAGAAATGAAAAAAGAAAAATCAATTATCACAAATACATCAATGTTTTTTCTATGGCTAAAAGGTAGGTATACTGTCATTTGTCAATATTTTCTTTTCATTTCCTTTATTAATCCTTTCTCACCTAAGATCAATGCTTTCTGATGACTCTGCTTGTGGAAGCTCAATAATAATGGCAGCCATAGTCTGATCCTTGCTTGAATCGTAACAGCCGACTAAATGGGTCTGAACGATTGAAGACTATGCAACTCTTGAGCCCCAGCGGGTGGGATTGCATTGCTTTCATACCTTTTATATTTTTATCTTGATGTAAATATAAAGTCTCGATATGACCAAATGTAATTTTAACCAAAAACAAACAAACATAATTAGAGAAGAAGTTTTCAAATTCATCTGCTGCGAATAAGCTGTATGTGGGAAAGTGTTAAAGCAATATGTCTACACCTTACCTCCTGTGTGACCTGGAGTGCTCCTAGCTTCCAACTCATATTGCCCAAATGTTATTGTGTCTTCGTTTTTCAACTTAACATCGGCTTTCGCAGTTGACACTTCACTAATCACACTTCGACATGAGGGTATTCTCTTTTTAATCGCCCCAGTGCCAGTAATATGGTCCGCATGTACATGTGTATTTACTGGAAGTAGAAAGCTGGTCTCTAGAAAAACTGACATATTTCTTGTTTAAAATCTAGATTATATGTCAACAATCTCTCACATGTATGTATTTGTAGCAGACGAATGGTAGTACAGTGACAAATCAAGAAAAAGTCGCTTATTTTGAGAGTTTAATGGACCGACTTACCTCACGGCTGAAAATCGACATATGGATAGATTAAACATTATTCTTTCAATTTAGCCCTGTCGTAGAGCTTTCCCATGGTGCAGTTTTTTGTAAAATCGTGAAAAAGGGAGGCTTTCCATTTTTTTTCATTTTCATTTTTAAACCCGGGTAGGGTTGTGAATAATTCCCTAATGATTGTTTTAGCAAAATTGTGCTATGAAATGAAACACCAATGTATCAGCTTTTATTTAACGAAAAACTAAGATTCGTATGAAAATAAATTTTGAATTAATTAAGTGGTTTTTTTAATAAATGTGACATTTTTCAAGCTTACGTGTCTGCTAAAGTATATATGTTTGTTTACATAAGTATGTCATCCGTAGTCTATTTTCACACAAAAAAGTTAAACAACCAAAGCTCAAGAAGTTTAAATTCATCAACAAATGACGGAACATATGAATCAACCTTTAACCTGCATTTCCTGGGTAACTGTTATCTTATCGACTACGTCACTGGCTACGCGTATCTGGCTAGTAAAACAACGATGTTACGCAACTACAGTGTGTTAGGAGCCTTTCATTTGGGATATACATAGTCACTATATACTAGTATACATGTTCAAATTTCCATTCCTTAAATACAGGATATTTCATTGAGTGCTTATTTATTATCACTTTTATTAAACGTGTTAACTAAGATGATGTGCTGCGAGCCTTGGCGAGCTTAGTTAACGAGTTTATTAAAAGTGATTATAAATAAACACGAATGAGATATTCTTTTTATCACATAAAGTGATTTATGAGGCGTATTTCGAAATAATGTACTAACGTTTACCATATTTCTACATGCAACTTACCGGTTTTGGCGCCAAAGTGACTAACGTTATGAGGTGAAACCGCTGACGTGACGTCATTTTCATAGTTTGGTTTCCGCGTTGTCACAAAGACTTGAGTGTAAGACTTGAAACCAAACTAGTAGTAGTGTCATATGATTTTTGTGTAGTGTCATATGATATTTATGTAATGGCATTTTGACACTCCCAGAGAGAATTGATGTGATAATGATGAATTATGAATTCAACCAGAATAATTGCATTACATCAAATAAATTATCATAGGTCGTGTTATGCTAGTAACACATTTTGGAAACATTTCAAATAGTACAAGACCAATGCAAACCAGTCTGTGCTGGACGTTCCGTTGTTGAATCAACTTGCTTTAAGACATGCTCCATGGTATTACAATTAGACTGGTCGCAATGCTTTTTCTGAAGACAACAATCTTATAAACGAGATAAGCAATTAATATGGCGTGTCGATTCGACTGATACAAAAGGAAACTGGTCATGATGCCTCACACGAGTCTGAGCATGATTTTGCTGTTCATAGACTCACAGAAAGTTTACACGATGATTTGTCGTTTCAATGTCGTTTTTGCTAGAAACGTATTGTTCGATCCTTTCTTCCAGAACAGAAGAAATTGAGAGCAATTATACAACTGCTAAACTGTAACGTAAACTAGAAAATCACTTAGATGATTACATGGCTGTACACACTCAAAGAGGACAGGGTATATTAAACATGATTTGAGAAGAAAATTTGGATCGTTTGAAATTTCAAATGATTACTATCTATTTGCATCAGACGTTTCCATCTCTACAGCATCACAATTTATTCCTAGCTCTCTGATCAATTGTCTTGCCTGGTTAGTAGATGACAATTAATTTCACATGGAAGATAATTACAAAGAACTCTCCCTTTCATTTAGCATTGGCTTTTCAGCTGCATCATGAATATGGTTCGAAAAATCTTATTCAAACTTTACATTCACATCGCTCTTGCGCGTCGTAATATGTGAGAATGTTGCTGGCGACTTTTGTAAATCACGAAATTATCAGATCCCAAAACGGGTCATACCAAAATGGAATATGTCCTCAAATGTTAGGTGGAGGTTTCATTCAAGGATGGTCAGAGAACGTCGATCTGAATACAGAACTAATTGACGGCAAAAATACATTCCATTCTATGGCTCGAGTAGTATTTCAGGTTGATGACAAACCGACTTCTCTGACACAAATGGCTACAGTCAAAATGAAACGCGGTCAATGCACTGAATGAGAAAATTACTGGGCTCATGTCGTGTTTGCCTTTCTGTAAGCCAAACGTAAGATTTGGCCAGCCTAGATGCTTAGATCCATACAGGCGAATTGAATCATGTTCAACCAACAAAAATGACGTGTCTGATATAGCTTGGGTACTGCTCCGATCAAATGCACGCGACATTGTTGAACTACCTGTGATTCGAATTTAACAAAACAAGTAATACCGTTTCGGACAGGCTTCCACAAAGGAATATCTGACATAAAAGCAATGTACGTAGTCATTGCCTATCCCCAACCATAGACGCCCAACCCGCTGACATGGCGACAGTATACATAACAATGCAGAAATGCCACGAGATGTCAGAGACAGTAGGCTAGAATAATCCGGTGCAGACCTTTGACCAACAGCCTTATACAAGTAAAGTGGTCAATTTTCAAAGCGCACGTGGTAAGGTTAGGTGGATTCCATACGGTATCGTGTTACATATCAGCAATCTGGAAGATCTGGGCATCAGCTGGACTTCGTGATTCAGGTGCATATGCAGGTTGTACTGTAGATCAGATACTTCAAGGCAAGCAGTTTAACCGTGTTATGAGAGCATACACGCTAGCGTAAGAAACTATCATGGTACTATGGTGCAAGGCATTTTTCCAATGGTGTATAAGTCAAGGAAATATTGCTAACATGAAGGACACTTCTGGCAAACGATGCTTGCCTGTCATGACGCATTCGATGACCTTAATGCGAACGTTATATATCTCTCAAAGTTCTTTTATCCTTTTACGGGAGCAACTTTATCCGTTGAGTTCTACTTTCAGAGAGTATTGTTATAAAGCATCTCCAATTTTTTGAAAATGTTTTTACGAGCCGTAGAAGAAATGGTCATGAATGTCAGAGCAGAGTGTGATGGAAATTGGACTTAACATCTACAATCTGTGTATTCTATGTTGCCATATTTCCTTCATATGCAAAGAGTCGGTCAATATTAGTCAGAGATGTTATGGGTATTGTGCAAAGTCTTCATGTCAAACGATACAACAGTGTTGGCGATTTGGCTAAGGACTACTTTAAAACCCTTACAGCTTGTTTTAAAACTTATGGCTGTGTTTGATCGGTTAGATGTGGTACATTCTACAAAATCAGCAGTAATAATCAGAAGGTCAAGTATTTCAAGTGGTGGTAATGTTTTTCATGTACTTGAAGGCAGATCAATTCCAGATTGGAAGAAATTTCTATTTTCACCCGAAAATAAACAGTGTTTGGTCAGATGTCTAGGTGACTATGCGCTCAAGCACTACAATGAATTGGCGTTGCAAGACCACAGCGAAATATTCATGGCTGAATATTTTCAAAGTCCTGAGACTGTGAAACAATTCTGTGCCGGGACTGTAGCTGACTGTACCCAGCTGCTTAGTACGCATGCAGAGGCAGACACGATCATTATACTGCATTCTCTGTTCGCTAATGAACTGATGTTAAATAGAAACTCTAGTAGTGGCCGTATCGTTATAAAGTCATCAGACATTGATATTTAACTACTTTGTGTAAACTATTTCGCACAAATGTCAACATTTTTAATTATGGTTCCAAACTGGAGGCGTTGCTCCAACCAAAGACGCAAGACATTCAAAGTTATTGGGCCAGTAATGTCTAGCACACTACCAGCTGCTCACGCTCTGACAGAATGCAACACAACGTCTTCTTTTAATGGCATTTGCAAAAAGAGGTTTATAAGGCGTTTGTTTTCATCGCTGATCTGTATGACCCCAAAAGCAAGGTAACATGTGTACATGAATATCTCAATAAACTCAATAAAGAATGAAGTTGGCGGTATCTAAAGATGCTTCCTTAGTGAGCCTACCTCCTTCAGAGGCATCATTCTGACATATCCTTCGAGTCTCACGCCAAATGTACGCCTGGATGAATGCTCATATTGCCAAAGCACCACCCAGATCACCTTGGATTGGAAAATAGCTCCATATTTCCAATATATTTTTAAGGTCCAATGTCTTCTGACTTTTTATAGGATCTTGTTTGCGCGTGCAAAGGCAAAACTATTTGTAGCAAATCTTGCGGATGCTACGAACATAATTTGTCGTGCAAAAACATATGTTAATGTCAGGGCAATGATGATTGCAGAAACCAGCCTACTCATCAGACTGTTTTTAGAAGATCGCGACGATGATAATACTGATTGAACAATTGGTCTCTCTGTTTCCCGTTCTCTCTCTCTCTCTCTCTCTCTCTCTCTCTCTCTCTCTCTCTCTATCTCTCTCTCTCTCTATCTCTCTCTCTCTCTCTCTCTCCTCTCTCTCTCTCTCTCTCTCTCTCTCTCTCTCTCTCTCTCTCTCTCTCTCTCATCTCTCTCTCTCTCTCTCTCTCTCTCTCTCTCTCCCTTTCTCTATCTGCAGCTCTTGCTCTCCACACCGCTCTCTCTCTCTCTATCTCTCTCTCTCTCTGTCTCTCTGTCTCTCTCTCTGTCACTCTCTCTGTCTCTGTCTCTCTGTCTGTATGTCTGTCTGTCTCTCTCTCTGTCTCTCTGTCTCTATCTCTCTGTCTCTGTCTCTGTCTGTCTCTCTCTCTATGTCTGTCTCTCTGTCTCTCTCTCCGAAAAAGCAACAACATATCAGTGTTCTCCGACCTTGATGTGGTTGGTGGGCTTGTACAGTATATTGTGCAATACTATTTATACACCATTGTATAATCGACATTTCAAATCGGTTTAACCTAAGACTCTGCTATATATATTCAATGTTATGCTGTTTCACATAAGTTTTCAAAATGTTGTTTCTCTTTTAATTAAATGGATTATCTGAAAATGTCTATAAATGTTGTCAAATACTATTGCATAGCTTAATCTAAAATATAGTTATTTTTGTTGAAAATTTACGTAGATAAAGGTAAATCTTGTTATTTTCTTACATGTTGGATGTGGGGCTATATCTCTCTAACATCTGGCAATAAGGCGTAGATATGACAAGCTGAATTCATGTAATATTGCCAGAGCATATTACCGAGAAATTATCAAAATTGTAAAGAAAAATATATTTTTGAAAATCCACCTTTCTGATCTTTGAACTCACTTTGCAAAAATCTGCACCACATCAGTACTTCACGACAGGCCTTAATCAAATGTCATTTTATTTATCTTTAAAATAAAACCAAAATCAGCCGTGAGGTAGTTCGGTCCATTAATTTTTTTAATTTTCCCTTCTTGTCACCGCACTATGGACACAAATATGGAAAATCTCTGCAAATGAATATTGAATAGAGTTAAAACATTTATTAATGCTTCAAAAAGTGAAATTGCGGAACAGTTACTGTACCAAGATTATAATCTTAAAAACTTTTAACTTTTTTCTTTTTTTTTCAGAGGGTCCCAAAAGCAAATATTTACATGATTGGCAGCAAAAATCAGTCATAACATTAAGAGATAATATATTATTGTCAGTATACATCAGTCATTAAATCAAGAGATAATTATACTATTGTCAGTATACATCAGTCATGACATAAAGAGATCATTATATGATTATCAGTATACATCAGTCATGACATAAAGAGATAATTATGTTATTGTCAGTATACATCAGTCATGACATTAACAAATAATTATATTATTGTCAACAAACACCAGTCATTAAATTAAGAGATAACTATATTATTGTCAGCAAACACATGCATTATACTAAGAGATAATTATATAATTGACAGCCAACCACAGTCATTAGATTAAGAGATAATTATATAATTGTCAGTATACCTCAGTCATAACATTAAGACATAATTATATTATTGTCAGTGTATTTTAGTTAGTATACTACAATATAATTATATTATCATCAGCAAACATCTGTTATGACATAAATAGATAATTATATTATTGTCAGCACACACCAGTAATGACATAAAAAGATAATTATATTATTGTCAGCAAATATCAGTCATTATTTTAAGAGATAATTATATTTTGTCAGGATACATAAGTCATAATACTGAGAGATAATTACATTATTGTCAGTAAACATCAGTCATTATATAAGGAGATGAATAAATTATTGTCAGCAAACATCAGTCATGACATAAAGAGATGATTATATTATTATCAGCAGACATCAGTCATATAATAAAGAGATAATTATATTATTGTCAGCAAATATCAGTCATGACGTAAATAGATCATTATATAATTGTCAGCATAAATCAGTCATTATATTGTGAGACAATTATATTATTGTCAGCAGTCATGACATAAATAGATCATTATATTGTGAGACAATTATATTATTGTCAGCAGTCATGACATAAATAGATCATTATATTATTGTCAGTATACTTAAGTCATTATATCAAGAGATAACTATATTATTGTCTGCAAACACACCAGTCAAGACATAAAGAGATAATTATATCATTTTTAGTATGCATTAGTCATTATATTAAGAGAAAATTATATAATTGTTAGCATACATCAGTTATTATATTAAGAAATGATTACATTATTGTCAGCAAACAACAGTCATGAAATAATGATATAATATCAGCAAACATCAGTCATTATATTAAGAGATAATTATATTATTGTCAGCAACCATCAGTCATGACATAAAAAGGTCATTATATTATTGTCAGTTTACATAATTCATAAATATTAAGAGATAATTATATTATTGTCAGCAAACACCAGTCATGGCATACATACAGAGATATTTATATTAATATCAGTAAACATTAGTCATTATATTAAGAGAAAAATTATATAATTGTCAGCCTACATCAGTCATTATATTAAGAGATGATTAAATTATTGTCAGCAAACATCAATCATGACATAAATAGATAATTATAATTTATATTATTGTCATTATATTAAGAGATTATTATATTATTGTCAGCATACATCAATCATGAAATAAAGAGATTATTATATTATTGTCAGCATACATCAGTCATGAAATAAAGAGATTATTATATTATTGTCAGCATACACAGTCATAACATTAAGAGATAATTATATTAGTACACATTAGTCTTAAAATAAGAGATAACTGCATCATTATTTAATATTAGGCTACATTGGTAATAACATAAAAAGATAATTTTATCATTATCAGCTCACGTTGTTCATAACATAAAGAGATAATAATTATAATATTATCCGTGTTGAGTGGTCATGACATTATTACATCAATATCAGCAAATGTTGATCATAACATAAATATATTTGCATCATAAAAACATCGGTCATAACATAGAGATAATTGAATCAGTATTAGGGTATAACGGCCATAACAAAAAGTGATAACTATGTAATTATCAGGGCATCATTGATCATAACATAAAGAGATAATTCTATAATTATCAGTGCACATGGCTCACAACAAAAAGTGATAATTATATAATTATCAGTGCACATTGGTCATAACATAAAGAGATAATTACATCCATAGATGAGATTGAGCCCCATGTCGGTGATAAGTTTGACATCCCGATCAACCGTCTCGATAACTGGATCTATTAGTACAGCCTCTTTTGTATCGGGGTCAGCCAGCAGGTATGTATAGGTGAATGACTTGTATTCCAACAACTGTAAAACAAAACAGTGAATCAGGGGTCCAGATAAGGAGAGGTACTCAGCTCTTTTTTTTACACAATTTCTCTCTTATTAATATTATTAACACTTTCCCTCATACGGCAAATCTGCAGCAAACGACTTTGAACGTATTTTGTCAAAAAAAAGAAAATCTCCATAATTGAATGGATAACCTATGACAAAAAGTGGAAAACATTGTGGCATAAGGAGAAATTGCACGTTTTGTGCAATTTCTTCTTTTGTCACTATGTTTTCAAAAAGCCGTCTGCTGCAGAGGTGTCAGAAAGCGTCTATGTGAGGGAAAGGGTTAAAGCAAACCCTATGTTGTGGGTACTCAAAAGAATCGTCTCAGTGAGATGATTCCTTTGAGTACCCACAACATAGGGTTAGAGGGTCAAGAAAGGATTTAAGACCATGCAAAACGCTCCTTATCTAGAGCTCTGAGTGAATGTTAACTGTGACTTACCGGTTCCCACATGACTTACCGTATGCAGATCAAGCCAGACACAATCTTCAACAGGCTACTTTTGAAAATATCATTTTTAGCCATTTCTCCTTTTTGCCATAATATTTCTAACTGAAACTATTATCATTTTAATGATTATACTTTCATTTTAAGAGACTTCCCATAGCATTCCCCAGATGTTTTCAAAGTCCTCCCTTGTTGATTTGTTGTACAGTCACTAGTACTGTATGTGGTAAAGGGTTGAAGCTACTCTTTATAACCTTACTTCACATGATCATCAGATCACTGGACCGAACAATAAATTGGCCGACATACAATTTTCAGTAAAAGTTATGAATTGGTTTATTTTGTTCAACCTGTTTCGTCGCATTAGTCTAAACACCTTTTTTTAATTTCTTGTCAAGGCATACACTGTCCCAAGACCGTTTTCCAGATTACTTAAAATGCATGTGTTTGGCTTCCCTGCATCAAATGACTTTTAAACAAATGTCATTAGGTGAATTTGCTCCTATTAAGATTTCATTTTCAGATAAAGTCCATGTTTCAGTATAGAATGGAAAATATCTATAAATTATGATTGAATAGAGTGGAAAATAGTGTGGTAAAAGTAATTGCTCATCATGAGCAATTTCTCCTTTTCACACAAGATTTACAAATTGTGTGCTGCAGACGCATCAGCATGCGTCTACATGTAAGAAAGGAAGCCAACTTGCATGATATTTTAATTTTTGAGGGATACAACTTTCGAAAACATCATGCATGTATTAAGAGGAAATTGTTCTTTTGAGCAAATTCTTTTTTTTTCTTCACAATATAGTTTATAGTGTCAAAATTTAACATTCAATTTTCTAACTGTTGCTACATTCTTCATACGTAACATGCTTTAATAACCTTTTCCCATATTCAACAAACCTGCAGCAGTCGACTTTCAAAACATCTTGGCAAAAATATAGAAATCTCTATAACTGAATTCTTTTCATTGAAAAAAGTTAAAACATTTAAAAGCAAAAGGAGATTATGAGCAATTTCACCTTTTGCCACAATGTTTTTAAATGTTACCTGCTGCACAGACATCATAAAGTGTTTGTATGAGGAAAAGGGTTCAATTTTTTTAAAGCAAATAATACTTTATCATCTAATTAATTTATTATTTATTTATCCCGTGCAGAATTAAATATTTGGCGAGCAGCTATTGTCTTTGTCTTATCCATTTGTTTAGAAATAGGGACCAAGGATTATATATATTTTCTATTTATTAAATTGACTATATTTGAATAGGGACGTGGGTTATATATTATCTATTTATTAACTTACGACTATAATTGACTAACTATGATTTTTTTTCTATAAATTAAATGACTATAATATTCTTTATTACATATTAGAATATAAGGTATTTTGTACCCGGAAGTTTAAAAAAGTATATCTAAAACAATTCCACCGGTATCTGTTCTGGCAACCATTTATCAGGACCATCAGTCAAAAATGATATATCTTATGTACAATCTGGGACCACTAATACATATTAGTGGTCCCAGGTACAATACATTAAAATCAATATTACCTACGGGTATAGTTATATATTTTGTAACAATATTTTGAATCGATTTGGTGTAAGCCGAGAGAGTTGGAAATTAGCTTTATTAGATTTGATCTCCTGCATCCAGCCATGAGGGGGTTTGTTTGTCAACCCTCTCCCCCATAAGTCACTTCTACTTTTCCTTCAATGTTCTCAAATTTATTTGTTTTACCCTAACAAAGGGAGGGTTTCCAGATTGTTGGAAAAACATTTTCAAATACGTTTGCTGTAGAATTATCTTATGCGGAAAAGGGTCAAGCATAAAAAGTTTTATTAATTAAAAAATCATACAAAAATGACTAAAATTTAATAACACAATATATTACTATTTTGATTTTAAGAAGACAACGGGACGTGAATCATAGAGCTCTCATTAATTTATAAAGTTTAAAATGTGAAAAATCATATATACAAAAATACGACATGAAAAGGCTTGTGCTGTACTTAAAAGGAGATTCAGAGAAAATGTATAGAACTTTGACCTCTCTGATTTCCTTTCCCCACATGATGTTGTAAAAACCTTCATTAGGACATGGAAACTTCACACATGTAATGGCCATGACCCAAGAGAGATCCTATATTGATTTGGGGGGTCAATAGGTCAAGGTCACACAATTTACTTTTGTAGCTTCATCCTATTAGCGATATTTCTAGTACATCTCATCTTATCACAGCAGATGATTCTCTCACTAAATATCATATCAGGTAAAGGGTTTAAAGATATTTAATATCATTGTATACATAAAGAACTGAATGTTCCTAGTATAATTTTTAAACATTGACACCGAAAAAATAAAGACAAAAGTGTGACTTGAAATCTAAGAAAAATTCATTTGAAAAATCCTTGATTGAAACAAATCAGATTTGTAACAATTTGCACAGCACAGCCTTTTCTGTTTTCATGGCACAAAACATGGTAACTGGTTAATAGCAGAGGTTAATGTGGACAGAGGCCCACAGGGAAGACAGGGCATGCCCAACTGTGCAGTCTCTATAAATAAAGTCTTTATTATTAGTATTTAATAGCTATTTCTCGCTATAGTTAATATTCCTGTACATAATTATAGAACTTGGGTACATATCCAGTGTAACCTCTCAAAACTTAGTACAAAACCTCTCTTTTAGTTTAGAATGACAGTGTAACGCTTTCTCACATATATGGACGTCTTTTTGACGCCTCTGCAAGAAAAGGATTTTGAAAACATTGTGACAAAAGGAGAAATTTCTCAAAAAAAGAATGTTGAGCTGAATGATATCTAGGTCAAGTTCGAATATGGGTCATGATGGGTCAAAAACTAGGTCACTAGGCCAAATTGAAGGGTAATCTTGTTTACACCGTAGAAGCTGTATATTTTGCTTCACGAGCAATTTCTCCTTTTGCCACAATGTTTTCAACTCTTGTTTAATATAAAAACTTCAAGGTACTCCATTTTTTGGCTGAATGTTTTCAAAGTCATCTGCTGCAGATATATTGTATGTGGGAAAGGATTGATATTTTCCCTATTTCATGGACAAAGGACAATTTTAACCTTTTCCCACATATAGAAGCTGCCTGATGCTCTGCAGCAGCAACTTTTGAAAATATAGTGGCAAGAGGAGAATTGCACATGATCAGCAATTTCTTTTTTTGTCACAATGTTTTCAACTTTATTTTATAATGAAACTATTTTTTTGGGAGATTTTTCTTGTTTAATAAATATGCGCATATTTTTTTGAAGTTGTCTGCTTCAACCGCTAAAAAGCATATAATTTATATATATTATAGTTTGTTGAGGTTTCCCATGCTTCAAATTTTTCATTTAGTGATTAACAAAGTTAGCTTTTTCAGGAACATTATATTACATATATTACTGTAATATAGTGTCCCTGGATTTGTTAAAGAAAGGAAGCATACATATATATAGAGAAAGGTATGAAATATTAATTTCATAATTTACACAAAAAAAAAAATCCCAAATCATTAAAAAAAAAAAATCTAAATATTCTAATCTAAATACAGTTCGTCAATTATCTATCAATTGATTTTCTTAGAATTCAAAATTTTTTTGTTTTTATCAACACTCATGAAGTGTTGGTGCCTTAAATACGTCCCTCTTTCTATGAAGTAAAATGTATTATAATAAGGCTTTGAACACACAGGTATTTGTATCGGTTGATAAATTTACGCCCCTATATAGTGTATCCTTAAGGATAGTAATATAGTGACGTTATCTATGAATAATATCGACCGATACAAACACCTGTGTTTGAACAGTAGAATGTACTTATTTATTTTTAAAAAAATAATCTAATAAGCTCTAATTCTTAATAACACTGAATACAGTACAGTACTTGAAGATTTAACTCACTTGTCTGAAAATTAAATCCTTCTCTTTTCCAGCAAAATGTTTAGTTGACATTTTCCTGCTGTTTTCAAGAAACTGGCTGTACATTGATTTGTTGTGTACAGCACGCGATTGTATTCGAGTACTGATGACGCTGTCTTTTAACACAGAGTATGTAACGCTAACTGAACGGCTAACAGAGCGTAAAGATCGATATGACAACTGGCCGCTAAAACAACATTGTTTCACAAACAACGAACGGAAGCCCATTGTGTCCTTCTTACTTTAATATCAAGTATACAGCTACAAAGAAGTGTACAGTTTGATACCGAAAGCGGTTGCAGAAATTGACAGATAAAAATGTAAACAAATGTGACCCTAAATACATCAATGCGCATGTCGGTGAAGGTTGAAACGTGCGTTTTTCAATCAGCGGGTACCCGTTTTCGCAACAGCAATTAGACGACGCGTTACATAAATCGGGTAACAGAGACGAGCTAAACCTGCTAGCAATCACGTTTCGCTCCTGTTTAAGGGTATTTACATACATGTAAGGACACTGGTGAATATTTAACAAATAAGTCGTTCTTGATTTAGTTAATTCAAAATGATTATTAGTAAGATAAAATCAGAATTTGTAAAAGTTGTTAGATTTCGCGAATCATTGGAGGTCACACAAATGATAAAGTTCAAGCCAAATCTAGATTTTCCCGGTTTGACATCAATATAACCCTTTCTCACATGTATAAAACTAAGCTAAACCAGCCGACTTTGAAAATGTTTACGCAAAAATACAGACAATCTCGTAAAATGGAACTATACTAAGGAATGTCATTGGAAACATTGTGTCATCACTGACTCAGGAGAAATCATCAAGAATAATTTCTCCTTTTGTCACAATTTGTTCAAAAGTCATCAGCAACTGCGAAAGGGATAAGGTTAATTTGTAGTGGATTGTCTTTGAGCTGGAGGGTTGTAAAACCAGATTTGTATAGTAACATTTCGGATCGCCTCGGTAATGTAGTGGGCGTATCAGGTCTAAGGGTTCGATCCCTGGTCGTGACATACCAAAGACTTTACAAATGATAGTAATGGCTTTCACTTCTTGAGGCTCAGGGTTGTTGGGTTAGCTTTACGTCTGACACGCTGATGCCAGAAAATGTACCTGCAGTGGTGAACTTACCAAGGAAACCCATTTTTTTGTAAAAGCCTGTCTTCTACCAAAAAGCGGATATACAAAGATCTGTATCAGGCTCAACCCCGACATCAAAATGATAAAAATGGTAGTAATTGCTGCCCTCATTGGCGCTCAGGGTTGTGGGGTTAGCGTTGCGCCTGACTGGCTGATTTGAGGATAAATGGACCATGAGTAGAACTGGTAACTTTTCCACGAAAATGCTGCGATATAACTGAAAAATTGTTGTAAAACAATCAATATATATATATATTTACAATTATAAAGACAGCACAAAATTTAAATTGAAACACTTTTACCAGAAACATATATATATATATATATATATATACACACATATGAATGTATTTTTATGTCTGCTTTTACCAAAGTACAGGTTAATTTCCCTTCTCGAATGTGGTTTGATATATATTGTGACCTTGTAATCGATGCAATACAATTTTCAAAGTCAAAATATTACTCCTTTTGACCTGAACCAGAGACATAGATAAAATATTTATAATTATGTCTCTGTCTGTGTCCTACCTTGGATTTACTTCATAGATGAGGATTTTTGTGTGTAGGATTGGTGTTTTTTTCCAGTATTAATTGAACATTGTCATTTACCAAAGTTCTTCTATTACTTAATTAAAAATTATCTTGAGCAATTTAACATCATGTAACACTGTAGAATGGATATTACATTTGATCTGTCTGCATCGGACTGTATTTTAAAAATATCTGAACAGAGAAATTACTGGAAACAAGTCTTTTTCTTTATCCCAGAATGTACCCTACACTGTATCAAAAGTAATCTTCCAATTTCCACATGTTATGATGTATGTTACATTTTCCAGATTTTGTCAAATAGTCATACCCCTTTCCCACTGACAATAAATTTTAAAATGCATCTGCAAGTGTGAACTTGAAAGGGGTTAAATCAGATAAACTAGGAACTTAGACAAGAGGGATAAGTAACCGCTTATGGTATTTTAAAAGAATGGAAACTCTTTTATATAAAAGAATAATGAATAAAGTTGAAAAATTGTAGCTAAAGAGAAACACAAATTGCTCAATATGAGCAATTTCTACATCTGCAACAATGGTTTCAGAAGTTGTCTAATGCAAAGGCATCAGAAAGCATATATATATATGTGGTTAAAGGATTATGTCTTATATTATTTTAATATATCAATATTCTGATTATGTAAAAATAACAGTTATTACTGTTTTTTAGCTCACCTATGCACGAAGTGCAAGGTGAGCTATTGTGATCACATTTTGTCCGGCGTGCGTCCGGCGTGCGTCGTCAACATTTGAGCTTGTTAACACTCTACGGGCTACATTTTGCATCCAATCTTCATGAAAGTTTATCAGAACGTTCATCTCCATAAAATCTTGGACAAGTTCGAAACTGGGGCCATATGAGGTCAAAAACTAGGTCACTAGGTCGAATTGAAGGGAAATCTTGTTAACACTCTTGAGGCCACATTTTCAAATTGAACATGTTGAAACTATCAGAATGTTTGTCTTGATGATATGTAGGTCGAGTTCAAACATGGGTCACGTCGGGTCAAAAAGTAGGTCACTAGGTCAAATTGAAGGAAAATCTTGTTAACACTCCAGAGGCCGCAATTTTTGCTTCAACAGTTTGAAATTTTGTCAAAATGTTTGTCTTAAAAATATCTAGGCCAAGTTCGAATATGGCTTATGCCAGGTCAAAAACTAGGTCACTAGGCCAAATTGAAGGAAAATCTTGTTAACACTTTGGATGCCACATTTTTTGCTTCAGCAGCTTGAAATTTTTTCAGAATGTTTGTCTTAAAGATATCTAGGTCAAGTTCAGATATGGGTCATATTGGATCAGAAACTAGGGCACTAGGCCAAATTGAGGGAAAATCTTGTTAACTCTGTAGAAGCCGCATGTTTTGCTTCAGCGGCTTGAAATTGTCAGAATGTTGAGCTGAATGATATCTAGGCCAAGTTCGAATATGGGTCATGCCGGGTCAAAAACTAGTTCACTAGGTCAAATTGAAGGAAAATCTTGTTAACACTTTGGATGGCGCATTTTTCGCTTCAGCAGCTTGAAATTTGGTCAGAATGTTTGTCTAAATGATATCTAGGCCAAGTTTGGATATGGGTCATGCTGGGTTAAAAACTAGGTCACTAGGCCAAATTGAAGGGTAATCTTGTTAACACTCTGGATACTGCATTTTTAATTTCAGCATGATGAAACTTTATCAGAATGTTTTCTTGATGATATGTAGGCCAAGTTCGAATATGGGTCATGCTGGGTCAAAAACTAGGTCACTAGATCAAATTGAAGGAAAATCTTGTGAACACTGGATGCCGCATTTTTTGCTTCAGCAGCTTGGAATTTGGTCAGAATATTTGTCTGAATTATATCTAGGTCAAGTTTGAATATGGGTCATATTGGATCAAAAACTAGGTCAATAAAATTATAAAGGAAAATATTGTTCAAACTCCGGAGGCCGCATTTTTACTTTGAGCAAGTTGAAACTTTGTCAGAATGTTGTCTTGATGATATCTAGTCCATGTTGGAATATGGGTCATATCAGGTAAAAAAATATAGATCACTAGGCCAAATGAAGGAAAATATTGTTAACACTGGAGGTTGCATTCAGAATAATTGTCTTGATGTGTTTGGAATTGCAGTACATTGTATAATTAAGGTGTGCGATCCAGGGCCATCATGGCCCTCTTGTTTAATTTATAAGCAGCTTTAGCTGGAAGTTTTCATATTATGTTTGTGCCTTTTATGACTTCAAAGTGTTATTTGCTACAAATTGTTTGATTTTGGTGGGCATTTATGATATTTCAAAAGATCCAATAAAAAGTGAATTAACTTTGAAGACAAGGTTGTAAATACATAATGGATATATAAATAAATATAAATAATTATGTTATAAATTAAAGGGATACAAAAAAAAACAGTACTATATAATAATTATGTACAGCAAGTGATAAAGAGTTGTCTCTTAGATAATGTATAAACTCACCAATGGAATTTTAAATAATAAGAAAATGAACATGTTCTTTGACTAATGACTAAATATTTTTAACCTTTTCCCACATGCAGACATCTAGACATTTTGGCTTACAATCACACATCTGCAGCAGTCTAGTTTTGAAAACATTTACTAAAAGGAGAAATTTCTATGAACAATTCCTCCTTTAGCCATTTTGAAGTTGAATACTGCAGATTTGTTGTACTTGGGAAAGGGATTGGGATAAGTACAAGTTATAGACGCACATGATCAGACTGTAAGAAGTGACAAACTGATTGAAATTTTCACTGGCGCAATGTTATGAAGGTTGGTTTTCATGTGACATTCCCTTTTTAATAAATAACTAAATTCATTTTTCAGTATGGACAGTCAGGTGACGAGAGACGTGCAAATGATCGATATTGTGGATGACGTATGGAGGAAGGACGAACTTCCGGATGAAGACATTGCTGTCCCTCAGATGGAGCTACCAGAGCTAGAACAGGAAAATGGGCCGTCAACTGAAACTCTGACAGAACAGGAACAAAAGTGGTCCGATTTGGCTCTGCCATCTCTGAGTGAACAGCCTTCGTCATCGACATCTAATACATCATGACGAATACAACATCTAATACATCATGGATACAACATTTAATAAATTGTGATGATACAACATCTTATATGGCAAAAAAACCACTATATAATAGTAAATGCATCAAGATGAACATAATTCACCACATCTAATTCATCATGATGAATACAACATCTAATTCACCATGATGAATACATCATCTAATATTTTACAGCATGATGAACACATCAAATTCACCATGATAAATACAACATATTATACATTATGATGAATATAACATCTAATACAACATATTTTATGCCCAAAAAACACCATTTAATACATTGGGATGAACATTACACCATAAACATTATGGTGGCTTTTGATGCAAACAACATCTTATATGCCATACTTTTGTGATGAAAATAATGTCTAAAAAATTTGGGATGCATATAATATCTAATTCATCATGATGAATAATTGCCGATATTCATAGAATTCAGAACATAAAAAATGTACATGTTTTTTGGAAGACAGCAAATTTATTTATTTTTAGCTCACCTGAGCACGAAGTGTTCAAGGAGAGTTATTGTTATCGCCTTTTGTCTGGTGTCTGTCAAAATCTCCTCAGAAACCAGTGGGTCAATTAGGATCATCGATGAAACATCACAGAAAACATCCTCTTAATGACCTAACTAGAATTCCTTCAAATATTTGGGATCCATGCATAATTCTGGTTTCCATGGCAACCAAACGAAAAAACCAGGGTTATTTTGCCTTATATGACTATGTAGTGAAAACTTAAAAAATCTTCTTCTCCGAAAGAGTTGTGCCGATTTTCAAATAATTTTGTAGAAATGTTCCTTGGGTGACTGTCTGTCATATTCCTTCAAGCCATGTTGATTGGTTGAAAAACATGGCCACCAGGGGGCAGGGCTGTTTTGCCTTATATGGCTAAATTGACAACTTAAATAAAAATCTCCCGAAAGTGTCTGGCAGATTTTCAATTCATTTTGTAGAAATGTTCCTAGGGTGACCCTCTTTCAGATTCCTTCAAGCCATGTTGATTGGTCAACAAAAATGGCCACCAGGGGACGGCGTTGTTTGGAGATTCAGGTTTTGCCTAATGGCAGTGGAGTGATACCCTGTTTGGTCTCTTGTTCAGTCATATCAAGGCGGCCAGTTCACCTACTCATATGTTTCCTGGTTTTCTCACACGAGTACTCCATACAACATACTTTCAAAGCAACTGGCTGCTTTTCCACATGGACTGTTAGCCCATTGGTGAAAGACGAATGACGTGTGTCCCATTGCTTTGTCAAACGTCAGAAAGAATGTTGGCCGAGCTGGGTTTCAAACTCACAACCCTTGGATTGACCGCCCTTGTTGCTACCGACTGAGCTACTGGGACTCGGCATGTGAGAGGGCTGAGAATCTGTTCCCATTTGTGCAAAAGTTGATAAATTTAGTTTACAGGATTTTATATGTTATAGGATCTATCTGCTTTCGTAACATGTCAGATAAACAATGTTTTATAAACAAATTGGAAGTATGGTGTTGATGTAGAGCTAATCCTTTACCACATGAAGACCCTTCCTGACTCCACTGCAGCAGACAACTTGTGAAATCATTGTGGTAAAAAGAGAATTTGCTAGATGCGTATCAAATTTGTTTCAGTTCTATATCTGCCAATAAGACGGCGTATAACTACTTTATTAGTAGCTCCATGCTGCATATTTGTTGTTCTTTTGTAATTTATTACTTTGTTCTTTGTTATTCAAATCATTTTATCAAAATTTAATGCTATTTAACTTTTTCTAAAACTGTTTAATTGAAATCTGTTTTATAATAACCATGGAAATTCAAATAAACTGCACCCAGGATAAGTGTTTCTCTACAAACA
Source organism: Serripes groenlandicus (assembly GCA_031761405.1). Classification (NCBI taxonomy): domain Eukaryota; kingdom Metazoa; phylum Mollusca; class Bivalvia; order Cardiida; family Cardiidae; genus Serripes; species Serripes groenlandicus. The sequence goes on from JASEVX010000003.1 coordinate 88,602,673, forward strand.
TCGACCGGTTTATCAAATAAATATGTAAAGTTAATGCATGTTAATTTTTGTTTGTTGTTATTTGGTATTTTGTTACTGTGTTGTTGTTATTGAAATTCAAATTATTTTCTCAAATGCTAATTAATTTTTTTCAATAGTGGCCGAGCCCCTAGTTCAGTCGGTAGCGTTGCGGGTTATCAATCCAGGGGTTGTGAGTTCGAACCCCAGCTTGACCAACAAGCTTTCTGACGTTTGACAAAAGTCATTGTGACCAGCGTCATTCGTCATCCACCAATGGGCTATCAGTCTATGTGGAAAAGCAGCCAGTTGCTTGCAAAGTATGTTGTATGAAGTACTGGTGTGAGAAAGCCAAGAAATATAGAAGTAGGTGAACTGGCTGCCATGATATGACTGAAAAATTGTTAAAAACGGCGTTAAACCCCAATCAATCAATCCTTCAATAGTTTTATTTGAATTATTAAGACTTTGATAATGATCAAAGAAGTTTAACCCTTTCTTAGGTGTGTAGCAGATGACTTTTGAAAAACATTATGGAAAAAGGAGAAATTGCTAAAAAAATAATGCCTGGATGTTTTCAAATTTTTTTCCAGTGATAATACCTTTGTTTATAGATAATTTCTATATATTTGGCCGGATTTCTCTAGTAATTCCGGTCTATAGATTGGCGATGTCTCTGTCCGTCAACATTTTGGTTAAAGTTTCAGGTTGAGGCAAAATCTCGGCACTGGAAAGGGTTACAAACTTGAAACTTTGCCTGAAGGTAACCAGTAACAAGTTCTATTGATTTCTATGGTTACTTTGACCTTGGTTTGGTTTGTCGATTTTCAAGGTCCAATTGCCGACAATCCAGCCTTACCGTCTTCAGTGGTTTCTTGTTAGCTTGCATGAGCACGGAATGCTCAAGATGAGTTATTGTGATCGCGCTTTGTCTGGTTTCATTTGTGGGTCAGTCAACATCTTCTCCTCCGTAACCATTGGGCAAATTGGGCAAAAAATATTCTCTTCTTTAAAGAAACGGACTGATTTTCAGATAATTTTGTAGACATGTACCTTTGGTGACCCTCCACTTGATTCATACAAGCTGTGATGATTGGTGAAACGATTTGGGTGTTTAACCCTTTCCCTCATATAGACGCTTTCTGATGCCTCTGCAGCAGACGGCTTTTTTAAAACATAGTGACAAAAGAAGAAATTGCTCAAAACGAGCAATTTCTCCTTTTGCCACAATGTTTACATCACTTTTCACTTTTTATACCTACTTTTATAGACATTTTTCATGCTTTTCCCAAGATATTTTCAAAGTCGTCAGCTGCAGATTTGTTGTATGTGGGAACGGGTTAAGCCTTTTATGCCTAGAGTTTAAGATTTAGAATAATTTTTCCTAAGGAAATAAATGTCTTGACTTTACTAAATGTAACATAAACATTCTTTGATGATCTTCAGTCATACTGAATTTGACAATAAACAGACAACATAGGGTGTGGGTTATTTGGTGGCTTTTGGTAGAGGAGCTATACTGGTCCTCTTGGGTCTCTTGTATTATCTCATTGTAGTTTGGATAACAAACCACATTGCATTACTCAGGTGAGCGACCCAGGGCTATGATCCTATTTTAAATAGACCTTTTTGGAAGTGGTCTGCTGCAGATGTGTTACAGGGTTAGTTGTGAAAGAGTTAATTAAACTTGACTAGGATAAGATGCTGGTTACAAACATAAACTGGCTTTGTTCTACTTAACCCTTTCACACCTGTAGACGCGTCTGAAGCAGAAGACTTATGATAACGGCGTGGCAAAAGGAGAAATTGCTCAAAATTCCTCATTTTGCCACAATGTTTTTAACTTTTTCAATATTTATACTTTCAATTATGGAGACTTTCCATATTTTTGCCTAGAAGTTTTCAAATTCATTTCCTGTTTGTGGGAAGGGTTAAGATCATCGATGTAGTGAACAGTCAATAGAAACATTTTTGATGTGGCATCCTCCAAGACTATTCCATAAATTGACGAGAATAATTTCATCCTAGGCCAATTATAGTCGAGGGACTACTTATATGTAATAGTAGCCCAGTTATAGTTCAAGGGGAAGAACTTGCTGTAAAAAAGGGTACTTCAATTAATCTAAATAATCTCCCTTTTATAACGTTAACAGACTGAAACTGGTTGCAAACTTGTTCAATACTCACAATGTTTAAACACCAATTATCCCTTTCCAACGTATAGACACTTTCTGATGCCTCTGCAGCAGACAATTTCTACTTTTACCACTTTGTTTTCAACTTTATTCAATAATTGTTTTTTATTAAAGTTTTCATATTTCTGACTTAATGGTTCCAAATTCCTCTGCTGCAGATGTGATGTAGGAATCGGCCGTGGTTAGCATTCGGGATCATTAATAAGTGAACTGTCACTGTGACATAACTGAAATAATGTTGAAAATGGTGTTAGCCCAATAACACGCAGATGTGTTGTATGTGGGAAAGGATAATCTAGAAAATGTAACTCTGTAAATTAGACATTAAAATCATCTCCTATTAACGCTACGCATCGTGTACTTTAGTCAGATTGTCCAGGGACACTATGTATATATAGTGTCCCTGGATTGTCTAAATGGTAGATGTCTGAAGAACAGAATGATTAACCCTTTCCCACATAAAACAAATATGGAAAATTATTAAATCTCTTAATTTAAGGTATTTCAACATTTGATGATCAAATATTTTTCATTAAAACACTGGTCAAATTTCAACTTAACTTCACAGGAATGATCCTTTGGTGGTTCTCTTTCAAAACTGTTTAAAGATTTAAATTATATGCAGAACTGTGGCTGCTGCGGCATAAAAAAAAGGGTGGGGAATGTCCAAACTTAATTTTTTTTTCTAGGAAACTGATTGTCTAAAGACTGAATCGAAGGCAATTTATTAGAAATATTTCATGGGTTCAAGCCATATTGGTTGGCTGTAAACCATGACAGCAAGGCGGGTTCAGAAAATAGGTAAATGGCAAAACGATTTTTGATTTCAAAATAATTAAGGTAAAACTGTTCTTTCGTTAAACCTGTTCATATTTGTCCGAACCATATTTACTGGTTGAAAAACAGAGACACCAGGCGGCATCGCAAAAGAGGTATAATGAACCACATTTTTAATCTTCTTAAATCACTGGACCAATATCAACCAAAATTTCACATAAAAATATGCCTTTCAAAAGCGTCCAAAAAATCAAATTGTATTCGAAGATAATGTCATACAAATTATTCTTGGAGGACCATCTACAAAAGCTATTCCTCTTTCAAAAGTGTTCAAAGATTTGAATTCTATGGAGAACTTTGGTTGCTGCAATATCAGAAAGTGGGCAAATGCTCAATATTTAAAACTCTTCTCCTATATATCTCTTTCAGCGCCTAAGGCAATATTGAGCTTTTTGCAAACAATACAGATTCATGTGGGGCAGCTCATAACGAGCTGTCTCACCTGAAATCTGCATTGTTTGGCTGTAAGTTATAAAGATATTCCAAAAATCCTATAACATGGAAGAGTCTACTTTAAACAATTCGGCGCTGAAAGGGTCAAATCAGCTTGTCGGATTGCAACATAACTTGGTAAGAAAATGATCGACTTTCTACATAAATTGAGTAATGTATGTCATATTGATTGGTTGAAAAACACGACAGCTAGGCGGCATCAGAAAAGGGGTAAAATGAGAAAACTTTAAAATTCCTTTCATATATATAGTGGTCGTCTTTGTTTCCCCAGGGACGTAGATAAGAGGGATAAGTAAGTAAATTGTTTACTAAAATATTATCCATCCCAACATTGGTAGCAAGTAAAACTCAAAAACTATTGAACATATTATGAAAAAGATATTTCCTGTAAGTTTAAACATTCTTCTATTGCAGTAGATACAAAATATTGGAATACATTACACATTTTGATAATATTTTATTCTTATAAATAATGTAAGTTGATTAATTTTTCGGAACAAAACTATTACAATTGAAAAATCACAATACCTAAGTAGTCATTATTCAAGTTACAAAGAAATTCCAGTTGTTTAATCTATTTGCTACTTTAGTTCAATTTTTAAGCTTTCAGTATATGTATGTTTTGTTTATGTGCCAAATATGTCTTAAAGTTCTATTTTCTACAAAATATGAACATTTGGGACAATTTAATTTCTCCATGTGATATTTAAACCAAATAACAGGTGTATAGGCGGAGTTGCTTATCCCTCTTATCTACGTATGGTTTCCCCAATCCCCAAAATGAAAATTATTTTTTAAACCAATGGTCAGAAACAAAATGGTGTATTAGGTGCAATCTACTGCTTATTTGTCGATGAAAGGCAAACTGCATACGTTTAGATATGACTGTGTTGATGTGAAAAAAAACTTAGTTAGGGAAGTAACTTTCTGAAAATTACTTAGAAAATAAAACGAAGTTGTCTCGCCTTTTTAAACGAGAGAGCATGTCAACAAACCCCGCCCTCATAAATTCGGTCATTTTACAAATCGCTTATAATGTGTTCTTTTAGGTAAAGTTTAACAGGTTGACAGAGGTTCAAGTCATAAACATATTTACATTTCATATTAAGACGGTTTCCCCACACTAGCTAGTGTGACATATGAAATATAAATACGTGTAAAGTTCTACATGCTTATTTTTGTGCTAGGTTAAGGTCACCCATTTTTCTTGGGTCACTGTTTTGCTATTCATACGCGAATTATTAAAAACATACAGAAGGGGGACAATTCGTCTGACAATACTTTGATATAACACATTAGCGTGAATATTTATTGTTTATAAATCATGTATAACGTTTTAGGTAGAAAATAAATGCTTAACGGACGTTTCTAACGCATGATGTTTTGAAGCAATTGCTCAGCTTCACCTTCGGATACGTTAGGCATAATACGCGTACATATTTGATGACAGTAACAGAAAGGCATATGTAGTCGATCTACTTTCTGAATTCATTAATATCCTTCCGAGACAAGGACAGCTGTAACGGTTGGGCTGTGGGTTTTTGATCTGTCGCTTTACCATATAACACTTTGCTCGTCGCATCGATAATGATTCAATCTTCAAAAGAAACATAGTTAGTTGTAATCAAACTGAGTATATGCTCATCTAACTGTTTATACAAGGTACTATGTTTTGCCGCGCACGAGGCAATACTTGAGCTTGCTATAAAGAGAAGCGCGTGCCCGGTTGATCGTTAGTTGTCAAGAGGCAGCTATATTGAGAACGTCCGATTAACATGCAAATAATTTCTTTCAGCTCTCTCTTGATTTTGTTTATTGTAAGAAATGTCAATACCAACCAGCGAGGAAGTGATGATGGTAGCGGATTATTCACCGGGTGACAATAAAATGTCGGAAAACAAGGAAAATAAAAATGTAGATGCTGACGCTCCTCTCTCGGACGAGTCTAATATTAGAATGTCAACTGATTTTAAAAAGGAGGATGTCAAGGCGATTCGATTATCTGAAAATGGTAAGTGGTTTAATATTTAGATCTGTCAATTAATAGAGAAGCTTCATTCGTATTGGAAATTGTATTGTTTTGTGTTGTCATTCTTAATATCTAATAATCCAGACTTTAGCAGACGACACATTGATCGCGCTTTTTATATCGACGACCCATGTACATAAAAAGGACCAGATTTGTCATCACTGATTTAAAAAACAATGACAATCTAAATCAATATTTATTTTGTTTTCTTCTATTTTATTAAAGTGTATACAAAGCCTAAGAACGTTATTCAATTTAAATTGGCTGTCTCAAAATAAAACGCCATGGTTTTTATGCCCCGGCATACGAGGTATGAGGGGCATATAGTTTTCCGGTCTGTTAGTCCGTCCGTCCGTTCGTCCGTCCCGCTCAGGTTAAAGTTTTTGGTCAAGTTAGATTTTAGTGAACCTGATGTCCTATCATTATGAAACTTCACACAAATGACAATCAACATATCATCGTTTAAAAAATTGTATCAATTTGAGGTTTGACCAACTGTTCATCCGTCTGTCTGTTCGTCCATTCCATTCTCAGGTTAAAGTTTTTGGTCAAGTTAGATTTTAGTGAACCTGATGTCCTATCATTATGAAACTTCACACAAATGACAATCAACATATCATTGTTTAAAAAATTGTATCAATTTGAGGTTGGACCAACTGTTCGTCCGTCCGTTTTAAAATATAGTTAACAACCGGGGCATCCGTGTTCCATGGACACATTTTCTTGTTTATTTTATTTTTATAGTGGACATTTTGATAAGGGGTATCAGTTTCTCTACTTTATAACATTTTCAAAACGGGACCAGATTCGCGCAATGGTTGGAGGATTAGAATGTCCTGCCTGAAAAGTAGGAAACTGAGTCGATCATTGGTTCTCTTGGGTTGTGGGGATATGCAGATGTTGAGATAAAATTATCAGCAGTTCTTGTAATATACCAAGAAAATGCCATGATCAGACCGAATACTAATGAAAACTGCTTAAATATTGATTGCTCATTGTTGCAAATGAGCTTTATTTTACAGTAGCTTTATCTAAGCCAATTTATTATATTATTATGTTGCCATAAACTCTCTCCCACAATGCAAAGACAGTTTGACACATAATATGCAGTGGATGACTTATGAAATTAAGTGTCCAGAAACATGTTAATTATAAACAAACGTTTCCTACTGCAGCGCCTTTCCACCTACTTCATTAGAGGCTGAATTTAGGCTACAAATTTCGCAAATGTAAATAAAAGGAAAAATTCACATGGTAAATGCTTGCATAATCCAGCAGTACATCATTAACCCTTTCCCTCATGATATAGACGCTTTCTGACGCCTCTGCAGCAGATGGCTTTTTTAAAACATAGTGACAAAAGAAGAAATTGCACAAAACGTGCAATTTCTCCTTTTGCCACAATATTTTCCTGATTTTGTCATCCATTCAATTGTGGAGATTTTCTATGTTTTGACAAAATACGTTCAAAGTCGTTTGCTGCAGAATTGCAGTATGAGGTTAAGCAAAATAAATTGGTTTATTCCTTGTTCATAAGATTTCTTAATACTTCATTTATACATGACATATCATTTTTGGTCACAATTTTGTGATTTAATATACCTTCTTCGAAGAAGAGTGGGTATATAAGTCACTGTGTCGGTCGGTCGGAAGCCATATTTTGTCTGGCCTATTTCTTGCAACCACTGGGTGGAATTCAATAAATTTTTACATGAAACTTCTATACCAAGAGGAGATGTGCATATCCTAAAGGTCTTACAATTGCGTGTTATTTTACAGAGTTATGGCCCTTTTACTTATTAAGTTACGGTGTAGGTCAAGGTGCTGTTTTGGGGGTATTTATCATCTTCAGTGATAGTTCTAGTTATGTCATTGTTTTCACAATTTGGCAATTTGGCACGCTGAAACTCACAAAATTGGTACTGACTGTATTAAAAAAAAATATACTTTCACTAGAGATTTTCTTGCCAAAAGGTCATCTGATGCAAATTGTTTGTATGTTGGGAATTTAATACCGATTTCTTTTATCTTCTATGATCACTGATTTTTTTATTATATATAATTGCAGGAAAAACTGAAGATAAGTCTAGGGAAAGTGATTCTGAAGGCAACCAAGAATCAAAACAGTTGAAAAGAAAACATCGACGGCGGAGAGGAGGCAAAAATCACAGAAAATGGAAACCCTATGATAAAATGAGTTGGAGTGAAAAACAGGTCCTGGACGAAAAGGAAACCAAGAGAGCCACTCAGAAAAGGGAGGACGCTTTTTTATCGGGCCACCCAGTTGCCCCATATAACACAACTCAATTTTTAATGGAAGACCATGAGGCAATATCGCCCGACCTGCATCGTAACAACTCTAAAGACTCGAATGTGTCAACAGATTCCTCTTCAGACTTTTATGAAGAAGATGACAATGACGGCTTTCAACACAAAAACTTCCTCGATACATTTAATGATATTCGACAACAGGAACTTATGAATAGATCCAAGGAGGAATTGGTGCGTGATTATGTTGAACTGGAATTGAAATTAGAGCTTGTAGAGCAGACTAGAAAACGAAATTCACGCATGCGATCCAGAAGTAGTTCAGATAGTCGTTCTCTTAGCAGTGGTGGAGAGAGAGACTTTGACATTTCCGAATATTTGAGATTGAAGGCAGAAAATGAAGCACTAAAAGGGCAAAATACAGATTTACGGAATAAGCTGAACACCTCGCATTCTGAATCCAAACAATGAATTGAATGTCTTTCTTGCAAATCTTTGTAACAGCTGATGAATGCATTTAAAATGCAGTATACCGTGTGCTTCATGCAAAAGCGGTCGAGTCGACATCCCGTGTCAAGATGCACTATTTGCATTCATTTTTGTGCGAAGCAATTGATTGGTACATGCATATTTTGTATGGAAAAATATGGTAGATTAAATTGGGAGAAAAGAATCCTAAAGCATCTGCTTAAACATATTGTTTCATTGGTCATTCTTCATTATCATTATGATGCTATTGGATAAAATGTGGAGGTTAATGCAGCCAATAGAATGACTGCCTTCCAGTATGTGTTCATCATACAAATGCAAAGATTCACAATTTTTTTATAAAATGTTTTTAAGACTGGATGGAAATTCAAACTTGCAAAATCTCTAGAAAGGGAAAATATCATGTTTATATGTAAAGTAAGATTTAACAACAAATTTAAAATAAACCTTTTTAGGAATGCCTGTTTAATTCATGTTGTTTTAAATTTGATTAAATCACAGATCATTCCGAGTGTTTAGAAAACCTTATTTATCCCTTTCCCTCATATAGACGCTTTCTGACGCCTCTGTAGCAGACAGCTTTTTGAAAACATAGTGACAAAGGAAGAAATTGCTCAAAACAAGCAATTTCTCCTTTTGTCACTATGTTTTCCACTTTTAGTCATAGGTTATCCATTCAATTATAGAGATTTTCTATTTTTTGACAGAATATGTTCAAAGACGTCTGCTGCAGATTTGTTGTATGTGGTAAAGGGTTAAATACCACATTCAAACAATTTAAAGCAGATGAGAAATTTATCCTTTTGCCACTAGGCTTTCTGCTGCAGATGAGGGAAATGTTCAGTAAACTTGGCTGTAAAATGGCAACTGTAAAAGTGACGAGAAATTCTGTAACTGTATAAGATGTCTTTCAATAGAGAAATAGTGTGTACATTGTATTACCTTTGTTGTAGTTGCTAGTAACTATTAAGTTTAATCACAGATGAACTTGTTGCTACTTTCTATACAATAGAAAGAGTGAGTCAGTCATGTGGTCTGTCTGTATTGACGTCTATGAACAAGATTTTTAGTTTACCCTTCCACATTTTGACGTATCTATAGCAGACAACTTTTGAAAACATTCATTGTGACAAAAGGAGAAATTGCACTTGATGAGCAATTTCATCCTTTGCCAGAATGCTTTCAACTCGATTCTTTTACTATTCTTTCCTTTTTAGAAATTGTCTATTTTTGCTCAACCTTGAAAATGTCTGCAAAAATATGGGAAATCTGTATTAATATTTTATTAATGAATGAAGTTAAAAGCATTGAAGTGAAAGTTGACTGCTACATATGCATCTGCAAGTGGGAAAGGCTCTTATATTCTTCTAATTAAATGATAACTTTAATAGATTAAAAGACTTTCTTATCATCTAACGAACGCACAAACGGAAATTTAATTTAAAAAACCAAGCAAACTTCATTAAAAAAGTTAAGCATGAAATACAAATATATTAATAATGTTGTTAAAAAAAATACTTTTTTCTTCTGGCATTTAAATTATATGAATAATGATATGCTTGTAGTTTTAACATTTAAGCAATGCTAGGGAAAACCACCAGTCTAAACATAATTATTACATGTGTGGAAATAGACCTGCCTGTGCACTAATGATAAGGAACCAAATGAATACTACTTTGAATACTACTTAACAGAATACTATTGAAATCTGTGTCTAATTTGCAATCGGTGCAGAGCCATGTCGGATTGTGCATATATGCTGGCTGATCTGGATCTTCACTGGTCACAAATGCTTAATGGTTGTTGGTTTTCACAGAGCGCATTAACTCTTTTATTTTTAATTTATGTGCTGAATCTACTATACATTGTTTACAGCATTTTTAATGAACTTTACAAGTTGACCCAACACTGTACTTTAATGATGTTTCTTAATATTAAAGTTTTGTTGAAAAGGTTTATTTGATTCAGATTTCATCATTTTACATTTGAAGGACTCCAAGAACCTGGGAGCAAAGCTTCCAAATATAGGTAAATACAGAGGACAAGATAAGAGGGAGTGAACAGGTTTTTCTCTTGCAGACGACTTTGAACATATTTTTTCAAAAATAGAAAATCTCTATAATAAAAAGAATAACCTACGACTAAAAGTGGAAAACATTGTGACAAAAGGAGAAATTGCTCGTTTTGAACAATTTCTTCTTTTGTCATTATGTTTTCAAAAAGCTGCAGATGCGTCAGAAAGCGTCTATATGAGGGAAAGGGTTAAAAAAAATCGTCTCAGTGAGGCGATTCTTTTGAGTTCCGACAACATAGGGTTTGAATGTCAAATACGGATTTTAGAACATGAAAAATGCCCCTTATCTAGAGCTCTGTAAATAAAGTTGACCCTTTACCAAATGTAGATGCATTATGATGCATCATCTGCAGCAGATGACTTTTGAAAATAGTGTGGGAGTTCTGGGGTACATGTTTCTAGTGTCTGAGAATGAGTTGACCCTTGCCATCATGCATCAGATCTGCAGCTGATGAGTTTGGAAACATTCAGTCAAAAACATGGTGAATCTTTATAAATGAAGCTATTATATTGTTAAATAGATTTGAAAATATTGTGGCAAAAGGTGAACTTCCTTTGGCTACTTATGTTTTCAAAAGATTTCTACTACAAACGCATCAAAATCTGTCTGCAGGTTGGAAAGGATTAAGTAGAATTGATCCTCGGATTATTTCCTAGCCATAAATGAGAAATCTCGGGTCTAGAAAGATATGAGAAAAGCAACCAATGCTCCATGATAAACAAAAGCAGCTGTTCTCACCCTATCAACATCCTGATGTCTGACCAAGTAATTTGTGTTTCTTAATCTTTTCCCACATGTTGACACATCTGAAGCAAACTACTTTTGAAATCATTGTGGAAAAGCAATTTCTGCTTTTCCCACATTATTTCAAATATATTCCATAAAAAACTTGCATTTATAGATAATTTCTATTTTTAGATCAACTATGCTTAAGGTGAGCTTTTGGGATCGCCTTTTGTCCGTCGTGGGTCGTCAACAATTCATTAACATAGCATCGCCTAAACCACTGGATTTTGACTAAATTTGGTAGGAGTGATCCTCTTTCAATTTTGTTCAAGGAAATTAATTCCATGCAGAACTCTGGTTACCATGGCAACCAACAGGAGGATTTGTTTTGGCAAACTTTGAACATTTTCTTGTCTGAAACTGAGAGCCTACAGCCAAGATATTTGGTGTGTAGCATTGTCGATTGGTCCTCTACAAAGATTGTTCAAATGATGCCCCTGGTGTCAACATTGGGGATCACCTGTTTAACATAGAGATACATAGGAAAAGACTGAACATCTTCTTTCCTGAAACTGAAAGGCCTAGAGTTTAGATATTTGGTGTTTAGCATTGTTTAGTTGTCCTCTACCAAGATTGTTCAAATTATGCTTCTGGGGTTAACATTTGCTCGAATCCAGTGACTTGTAAGTTTACATATATGGTGAGGACAATTGTCTTCTACAAAGATTGTTCAAATAATACTCTTGGGGTCAAACTTGGCCGCACCCTAAGGATCACCTGTTTTAAATAGAGATATATAGGGAAAACTTAGAAATCCTCTTGTTAAATACTAACTGGTACATAAACATTTCATTATTGACCTTCTAAGTCATCTTTACTTGACGAAAGACAGACAACACTGATAGGGTGTGGGTTTTTCGCTCTATGGCAGTGGAGCAATACTGGTCCTACTTAGGCGTCTTATATTAGCTTACCTTATCGCAAAATGAGTTATTATGGTTGGCATGACAAATCACATTACATAACTCATGACCCTCTTGTTTTGACTAGATATTTTAAAAGTCGTCTGCTGCCGATTTGTTGTATGTGGGAAAGATTTTGTGTGCACTGTCTTGAGTAAAATACCAAATACATGTGCAATTGGTTTTACTTCCTGTGCTACATATGTTGTCCCCTGATTAAGCCTTCCTCATATACAACACATCGACAGCAGACGACTTTAGAAACATGGTAGATGTCAACAAATTAGAAATCGGTGGTGATAAGAACAGTGAGCAATTTCTCCTTGTTTTTGCCACAATTTCTATTTATGTCTTATCTGCAGCAACATTTAGCAAAGTTTCAAGTTTTTGCTTATGTTGTTACCTCCCCTGATAGTGTCTACTTTTAATTAACCCTTTCCAACTTGCAGATGACTTTTGCAAACATTGCTGATGATGATCAATTCCACCTTTTGTTACAATGTGTTAACACTTACTTTTTTACTTCCATATTTTTGCTTTTATGTTTTCAAAGTCAACTGATGCAGATTTGTCGTGTATGTGGGAAAGGGTAAAATATTATAAACTGTAAGGTAAACGGGTTTTCTCTAAGGATACAGTAACCCTTTCCCACATATTTGATTGATTGATTGATTGGGGTTTAACGTCGTTTTTAACAATTTCTCAGTCATATCACGGCGGCCAGTTCACCTACACACGTATTTCCTGGTTTTCTCACACCAGTACTCCAAGCAACTGGCTGCTTTTCCACATAGATTTAGCCCATTGGTGGAAGACGAATGGCGCATGTCGCATTGACTTTTGTCAAACGTCGGAAAGAAAGTTGGCCGAGCCGGGATTCGAACTCACAACCCCTGGACTGACAGCCCGCGTCGCTATCGACTGAGCTACCGGGCTCGGCCCTTTCCCACATAATAATTATAACAAGTGCAGCAGACAACTTCGAAAATATGTTGGCAAAAATATGAAAAGCACCTATTAATGATACCTCTTTTTAAAAAAAGAGTCGAAAACATTGTCGTAAGAGAAGAAATTGTTCATTATTTGCCAGTGTTTTAATCGTCGTCTGCTGCAGATTCGTCAAAATGCATCCATATGCGGGACAAGGCTAGAGAATGTAATTCGTTTAACCCTCATAAATAATGCCACAAATTCACACCAAACGTCTTGTCAAAAATATGGATAATCTATTTAACCCTTTCCCACATATAGACGCTTTCTGACGCCTCTGCAGCAGATGGCTTTTTGAAAACATAGTGACAAAAGAAGAAATTGCTCAAAACGAGCAATTTCTCCTTTTGCCACAATGTTTTCCACTTTTAGTCATAGGTAATCATTCAATTATAGAGATATTTTTTATTTTTTGGGCAAAATATGTTCAAAGACGTCTGCTGCAGAATTGTCGTATGAGGGAAAGACCAACTAATTAATTAATTGTTTAAGCATTGTTGCAAAAGGAAACTTATGAGCGATTTCTCCTGTCACCACAATGTTTTCAAAAGTCCTTTGCTGTAGAGGCGTCTGTAAGTGGAAAAAGGTTAAAAGACCAGAGTTCATTTTACTTCCTCACTTTGAAAACATCTGCTGAATACCAGATTCATGGTCTTAACATTTATGATAACATTGATTTTTGGATTGCCTGCTGATAGGCAATATATGTTCTACATTAATGAGCCGTCCCGCGAGAAAACCAATAGTGTCGACTCTGCGTAAAGCATCGACCCGGATCAGCTTAAGCATGCCGCGCAGGCTAACCCAGACAGATAAAAAAAAATCTGTGGATTTTCTGTTTCAGAAATCATTACTCTAGACCCCTGAGACGATATGTGTCGGCCCGGATTAGCCTGCGCGGATTTCGCAGGCTGGTGTGGGTCAATACATTAAGCAGAATCCCTAATGTTGATTTTCTCGTGGGACGGCTCGATTATGTTCTACAATTTCTGTCAACATGCCATATTTATCCAATAAATATGATTGTCGTGGTTTTGAAAGTCAACCCCTTACCCACATAAGACAACGCTACGACAGATGACTTTGACATCATCTAGACAAGGATCTGAACAAAATCGCTTTATCTAACAGTTTAATAATTAAAAAGAGTTGGAAACATTGTGGCAAAAGCAAGCGTTATGTGCAACTCATTCGTGTTGCTTCAATGCTTTCAATAGTCGTCTGCTGCCGAACAAGAAAACCTACCTTTGTAACTTTCATGTCCAGATATAATCAAGATGAGTGTGCATCTCTGTGAAGTCTGAATGAGTGTGCATCTCTGTGAAGTCTGATCATGATCTTTCTTGTCAGCCATGTAGTTACTAATGTAAAAAAGGATTTGACCCTTTCCCACATATAGACGCTTTATGACGCCTCTGCAGCATACGACTTTTGAAGACATTGTGGTAAAAGGAGAAATTGCTCAAACCCAGCAATTTCTCCTTTTGCCACAATGTACATTTTGCATTAATTATACTTTAATTTGTGGAGATTTTCTAGGGGTTTGCCAACATGCTTTCAAAGTCGTCTGCTGCAGGTTTGCTGTCTGTAGGAAAGGGTCAACCCTTACCCTCATACGACAATTCTGCAGCAGACGACTTTGAACATATTTTGTCAAAAAATAGAAAAATCTTTATAATTTAATGGATAACCTATGTCTAAAAGTGGAAAACATTGTGACAAAAGGAGAAATTGCTCGTTTTGAGCAATTTCTTCTTCTGTCACTATGTTTTCAAAAAGCCGTCTGCTGCAGAGGCGTCAGAAAGCGTCTATACGAGGGAAAGGGTTGAAGCCCCCTAGAGAATGGTTATGACCTCAAACCAACGAGACGAAGTATGCATTACCATTAATTTCAAACGCTTCAAACATTTTGAGCAAAAGTCGTTAATATTTTGACACTGGTCATTTGAGATAAAATAGAAAACATGCTGAGAAAAGAAGAAATTGCTGTTGAGGTATCCAACTATTATCTTCAAATCATAATCTGAATGATAATGAAATAATCAAAACTTGCCTTCGATGTAAATTATGCCTATATATATACAGGTTTAAATGGACCAAATAATGATCAAAGTGGTACAATTAATTATTTCCCAGAAAAACGAATCTGCAGCAGACAACTTAATTAAAAAAGACATCTAGGCAAAACTAATCGACACCTCAGTAAATGAAAGAATACTTTCATTAAAATAAAGTTGGAAACATTTAGGCAAAAGGAGAAATTGCTCATGATGGACAATTTCATCTTTTGTCAAAAAAATTCCAAAATATTTCTGCTGCAACTGCATTCATAACCCTTTCCCACATGCAGACGCATTTTGACGCGATAGCAGCAGACGACTTTTGAAAACATTGTGACCAAAGGTGAAATTGCTCATAATGAGCAATTTCACCTTTGGCCACATTGTTTTCAACTTTATTTAACAATTAAGCTATCTTCTATGGAGATTGTTCAGGTTTTTTTCCATCATGTTTTCAAAGTCGTCTGCTGCATATTTGTTGTATGTGGGAAAGGGTTAAGTGAGAAAGAAGTAAGGACATTTCTCGATTTGCCAGCAAGATATGTATTCTACATCACTATTATTACATATTATGGTATAACGAATCTGTGAGCCGTCCCGCGAGAAAAACCATCGTTGTGGACTCTGCGTAAAGTATCGACGCAGATCAGCCTAAGCATGCCGCGCAGGCTAACTCGGACAGACGCTTTTTGCCTCCTGTGGATTTTCTGTTCCGGGAATCATTACTCTATCACCCTGAGACGGAATGTGTCGGCTCGGATTAGCCTGATCAGGGTCGATACATTACGAAAAGTCCATACTGTTGGTTTTCTCGTGGCACGGCTCATGTATTCATTATTGGTGTTTTATATGTGTTCCCTCATCTATGCCTTTCCATGATCTAGATGAATTTTGAAAACACTGTGGGAAAATGAGACATTGCTTAAAGCAATAATGTTTTTCAAGTCATTATCAAATTTACTCTTTCGAGTAAAGCCATGGTTGCTTTAAAAGCAGAAAAATACGCTTAAATATTAAAGCAGTCTTTTGACTCTTCCA
The DNA here is from genome assembly GCA_031761405.1 of Serripes groenlandicus. Classification (NCBI taxonomy): domain Eukaryota; kingdom Metazoa; phylum Mollusca; class Bivalvia; order Cardiida; family Cardiidae; genus Serripes; species Serripes groenlandicus. The sequence goes on from JASEVX010000003.1 coordinate 88,618,792, forward strand.
TAATTATTGACCCTTTCTCACAATGCACATTTTTGAAAACATCGAAATAAAAGGAGTAAATGCCATTGATGAACAACGTCTCATTTTACCACACTGTTTAAATATCATATCAAGATTTTCTCTATTATTGCCTTAATGATTTTAAAGTCGTCTGCTGCAAGTTTGTTGTATGGGGGAAAGGGTTTTCTGTTTACGTGACACATGATAATTCAAATGTAATTCTTTCAAATATTTGAAGATGAAAGTGTAAGATTTGAAAACTAGACTGAAGTTGGATTTGTTATTTGATACAGAGTTTAACCCTTTCCCTCATATAGACGCTTTCTGACGCCTCTGCAGCAGACGGCTTTTTGAAAACATAGTAACAAAAGAAGAAATTGTACAAAACGTGCAATTTCTCCTTTTGTCACAAAGTTTTTCACTTTTAGGTAATCCATTCAATTATAGAGATTTTCCATTATTTGACAAAATATGTTCAAAGTCGTCTGCTGCAGAATTGTCGTATGAGGGAAAAGGTTAAATCATTTTGGGGAAAAGAAGAAATCAATTTGGAAATTGTTTGGAAAATGTTTCGAAAGGGTTAAAGGGCAACCTTTTAGCTAGTGATATATTTTTTCCTAAGAGTTTTCATAATTGAATATGACAATATTTGGAGAAAACAAGTTATGAATGATTTTGATAGAAAACATTGTAGAAAAATATTAGCATCTTCTCATTTCCACACTATGTGGAACAAATAATCCAATGCGTACAATTTGATGTATGAAAGGAAAGCATCCTTACTGAGAACAATATCGGATTTGCTGACAACTGTTAAGTATTGTGTACTGTGAATGGAATATTAAGTATATTTTATGGATTTGATACTTCACATTCGTAATTTATACAGCTGCAATATTTCACAAGTTTATTAGCCGGCCTTACAGGCGAGATTATTATAGATATTGTTGTTTAATGGTCGTGTCTGTGTTTTACTTGTTGGCTATTTTTCCTTCTGCTACAATGATTTCAACTCTGTTCAATAATTGTACTTTCATAAGCCCACATTTTTTTTATTATTGTGATCGCCTTTTGTCCAGCGTCTGCCGTGCGTCGACCGTCGTGCGTCAACTTCTTCTTCTCAGTAACCAGTGGATCAATTAGGATGAACCAGATTTCCTTCAAATTTTTGGGATCCATGCAGAATTCTGGTTTCCATGGCAACGAAATGAAAAAAACTTCAAAATGACCCTCTGTCAGATTCCTTCAAGCCATGTTGATTGGTCGAAAAACATGGCCGCCAGGGGGGGCGGGGCTATTTTGCCTTATATGGCTATAGTGAAAACTTAAAAAATCTTCTCGTCCGAAAGTGTATGGCCGATTTTCAAATAATTTTGTAGAAATGCTCCTTGGATGACCCTCTATCAGATTCCTTCAAGCCATGTTAATTGGTCGAAAAACATGGCCACCAGGGGGGCGGGGCTATTTTGCCTTATATGGCTATAGTGAAAACTTAAAATATCTTCTCCTCCGAAAGTGTCAGGCTGATTTTCAAATAAATTTGTAGAAATGTTACCTAAGTGACCCACTTTCAGATCCTTTAAAGCCATGTTGATTGGTCAAAAAATATGGCCGCCAGTGGGCAGGGCTACTTTGCATTATATGGCTATAGTGAAAACTTAAAAATTCTTCTCCTCCAAAAGTGTCAGGCCGATTTTCAAATAATTTTGTAGAAATGTTCCTAGGGTGACCCTCTATCAGATTCCTTCAAGCCAAGTTGATTGGTCGGAAACTATGGCCGCCAGGGGCGGGGCTTATATAGCTAAACTGAAGGGAAAAAATCAGGTGAGCGATCCAGGGCCATCATGGCCCTCTTGTTTTTTTTGTCTAGTCATTTTCAAAGTTATCTGCTGCATATTTTGATGTATGTGGGAAAGGTTCAATCTTATGATAAAGCTCAGGTTACAACAGTTTTGTATCAACCATTTTGCTGATAAAAACATTTCATTCCTTACTCGGCTGATGACTTGACAAATATTGTTTTTATAGAAGACATAGCTCAAAACGCACAATTTCACCTTTTTCCATGTTTTTTTCAAATAAAAAACAAAAGTTTATATGCAAGTTTGTACATATTTCCTAGTAAGCTTTCAAAGCGCTAATTGCCCTTCAACCCTTTCCCACTTGCTTACGTATTTTGTCACATCAGAAGCAGACAACCTTTGAAATCATTGGAGCAAAATGATAAATTACTCATAATGAGCAATTCTCCTTTTGACACAATGATTTCAACTCTATTCAATAAATATTATTTCATTTATTATAGGGATTTACTGCAGACTTGTTGTATGTGGTAACGGGGGTTAATCCTTTCCCACTTGTAGATGTATCTGTAGCGGATGACGTTTGAAATTATTGTGACAAAGGCAATTGCGCTAAATAAGCAATTTCTCCTTTTGCCACCATGTTTTCTATTCAATAATTCTACTTCAAATAATAGTTTTTTTTCATATTTTTGCTCAGATGTTTTCATAGTCGTCTGCTGTAGATCTATTGGTTGGAAAGGGTTAACCCTTTCCCTCATACGACAATTATGCAATAGACGACCTTGAACGTATTTTGTCAAAACATAGAAAATCTCCATAATTGAATGGATAACCCATGACAAAAAGTGGAAAACATTGTGGCAAAAGGAGAAATTGCACGAGAAAGCGTCTATATGAGGGAAAGGGTTAACTATTATATCACAGAGGTCTAGACAAGAAGGGGGGTAATTGTTCCTTGCTCTTCAATATCTTTCCTATTGCTCATTACTGCACATGACCTTTTAAAAGGTCGTTTGCTCTACAATCATCAGACAACAACTTCAACAATCTAGAAAACTGAAAGCTTTTTATAGTGATAAAGAGTTGAACATATTTGTGCAATAAAAGGTCACATTCCTCGTTTAATGCAATGTTTTCAAAAGGCATGTTCAATGACAGGTGTCAAATGTCGTCTGTGAAGTAATGGGTTAACAGATCTGCAGCAGACGACGATTTTGAAACCAGCCTGGCTAAGATGTGAAGATTTCCATAAATGAGAGTCCAACTATTTTTAAAATAGAGCTGAAAACATTGTGGCCAAAGGAGAAAGAAATTGCTGGTTTTGAGGAATTTCACATTTCAAAAGTCGTTTGATGCAATGACGTCGTAAAAGTGTCCGTATGTAGGAAAGGAATGAATCCTATGTTGTGGTATTGTAAATAATCGCTATGGTGATATTCTTTGAGTTCTGGCAATATGGGTTTTGAATTTAACCGTTTCCCACGTACGACAAATCTGCAGCAAACGACTTTGAAAACGTCTAGTCTCCATAAAGAAAAGTAGAACTATTGAAAAGAGTTGAAAATATGCAGCAAACGACTTTGAAAACGTTTAGTCTCTACAAAGAAATGTAGAACTATTGAAAAGAGTTGAAAACACTGTGGCAAATGGAGAAATTGCTCATTATGAGCAATTTCTCCATTTGCCACAATGTTTTCAAAAGTCATATGCTGCAAAGGCGTCAGGAATCGTCAGTAAGTGGGAACGGGTTAAGTACATAAAATGCGGCCCTTATCTAGAGCTCTGAATTATCAGGTAATTTTTCAAGGCTAAGTCCAAACAAACATTAATCATGTTTAAACAAACAACATATCTGAAGCAGACGACTTTGAAAAAAAATATTGGCAAAAAAACATGAAAATTACTATATAAATGTGAGTTTAATTATTAATCAGAGATGAAAAGAGTGTGGCATAAGTAGAACTTTTTGTCACAATGTTTCCAAAAGTCGTCCGCCTGTAGAGAAGTCTGTATGTGGGAAAGGGTTATCATGCAGATTTCCTACAAAATGCCATCCCCGGTGATCTATTTATGGCGTATACAGCTGTCTAATTTTAGAAGAAAATTCTATGCAAAGCTAAATCCTGTAGAGAATATGCATGAAACTTTATGACTGATTAAATGAAATGAAAACTAGGGAATCCACAATGTGTGTCGAGCCCCGGTAGCTCAGTCGGTATTGATTCGATCTGTCAATCCAGTGGTTGTGAGTTCGAGGAGCCCGAGCTCGGCCAACATTCTTTTCGACGTTTGACAAACGTCACTGTGACAAGCGTCACTCGTCTTCCACCGATGAGTTAAAATCTATGTGGAAAAGCAACCAGTTGCTTGGAAAATAATGGTGTTTGGATTACTGGTGTAAGAAAGCCAGGAAACACATGAGAAGGTGAACTGGCCGCCGTGATATGACTGACAATTGGTTGTAAACGGCGTTAATCCCCAATCAATCAACCAATCGAAATGCTTTCAAAAGTCCTCTGCTATATGTCGGTTTAACCCTTTCCCTCATACGGCAATTATGTAGCAGACGACTTTGAACGTATTTTGTCAAAAAATAGAAAATCTCCATAATTGAATGGATAACCTATGACAAAAAGTGGAAAACATTGTGGCAAAAGGAGAAATTGCACGTTTTGTGCAATTTCTTCTTTAGTCACTATGTTTTCAAAAATCCGTCTGTTGCAGAGGCGTCAGAAAGCGTCTATATGAGGGAAAGGGGGTTAATATATGGTCAAGTTTCATTTCAAGGAGATCTTCTCATGCACTCGTTAATTATGGCCGTTAGACAGGGTTATAATGTTACAAATTAACACGTTTGTTCCATCATTTTTTTCTCAAAAATGTTGCCTGCTGCAGAATGTGTCAAAAGTGGTCCACATCAGGAAAAGTGTTAACCATTTCCAACCTGCAACAAATCTTCACCAGCAGACCACTTCAAAAATGTCTAGATAAAAACAGGGATACTCACTAAATTGGCGATATAATTACTGATAAAAGAGAAAACATTGTGGCAAAAGGAGAAAATGCTCGTTTTGACCGATTTCTCATTTTTTTCAAAATGATTTCAAAATGTGTTTGTTGCAGAGGCTTCAGAAATCGTCTATATGTGTTAAATACTCATAAGTTTACTGCACCCTTTCCCACATACATCAAATCTGAAGCAAACATCTTGGCTGAAAAATGAAAAAAAACTGTAAATACAATACAATATATTTCAATGAAAGTATGACAATTGAATAGAGTTGAAATAATTGTGGCAAAAACGAGAAATTTCTCATTATGAGCATTTTCTCCTTTTTTCACAATGTTTTTTAAAAGTTTCCTTCTGCAGAGGCTTCATAAAGCGTATGTATGTGGGAAAGGGTGAAATGACTGCTCATTTTCTGACTTGAGACACTGAAAGGCAACCCAAATTGTGTGTAGTCTATCTATATTATATTATTCTCTGGGAAATGCAATTGGCATCTCATGCTAGCAAAAGTAACTGTGGTAAATTAACCCTTCCCCTCATACGACAATTCTGCAGCAGACGACTTTTAACGTATTTTGTCAAAACATAGAACATCTCCATAATTGAATGGATAATCTATGACAAAAAGTGGAAAAACATTGTGGCAAAAGGAGAAATTGCACGTTTTGTGCAATTTCTTCTTTTGTCATTATGTTTTCAAAAAGACGTCTGCTGCAGAGGCGCCAGAAAGCGTCTATATGTGGTAAATTAAGAGTTAATATAGCGGAACATTTTCAACTAACAACTGCCATGCAGACGATGTATCAGCACATTAGAGAAAAGCTGATTTCCTTTCCTTTTCCCACAATATTTTTAATATTCCTCTTGGGTGAAACATTAATTTTAAAATTTCAAAGGTCCGACTGATACTATACAGTATTTTATTGTGTTGTACAGATGTTTTCAATATGGGAAAGCACAAGTTATTCTATAATGCAATGGGTTAAGCTTGAATATCTGCAGTTTACTTGATGATTGCTTGCTAATGACATAAGCAGATTTGGTGATAAAGGTGAGGAAAAACATCCCTAACCCTTTCTCACATACAGGCACTTGTTTGACGCCTCTGCAGCAGAGGACTTTTGAAAACATTGTGGCAAAATAAGAAATTGCTCAAAACAAGCTATTTCTCCTTTTGCCTCAATATTTTCAACTTCAATCAACAGTTATACACATTTGTTTCATAGTTTTATTTTTTGTCTTGATTTTTTTACAGTCGTCTGCTGCAGATTTTATGTATGTGGGCCAGGGTTAACCCTTTCCCATTTGCAGACACATTTTCAAGAATCTACAGCAAACAACCTTTGAATACATTGTGTTGTGTTGAAAGAAGAAACTGCTCATGTTGAGCAATTTCTCCTTTTACCACAATGTTTTCAACACTATTCTCTATTCAACTTTCGTTTATTGCGATTTCCATACTTTTTCCTAGATTTATTAAATGTCTGCTGCAGACACTAATCACTTGATATGACAGTTGCCTGCTTTATACAATTATGTGGAAACAAATCTATGCCCTTGATTCCTACTCTTGATACAGATTTAAAACAGTGTAGGAACAGAGAAAATGCTTGTTTTGACTATTTACTCTTGTTATTTAGGTCGTATTATGTCGTATTATGTCGTTTTATGTTACGCTCCGCTGTCTTTTCATCACAATTGCGTTCCGTTCATTTTCTTTGGAATGCATGCAGGTAATGTAATGATTTTTGGCGTGTGATTTTTTTTTATGACAAATTACTGCTGATTATTCTGAGCACAATTAATGACCTGGGGCTTTGAATATTTCGCAAATATGTATAATATTATGAGATGCACGTATTTTCATCTAACTTGTGTTCTGTTCCATGAACAGTTTAATCCTTTCGAACATACAGACGCATTTGCAGCAGACGACTTGTATAAACAGTGTGGCAAGAGGAGAAGTTGCTCATAATGTTGTCAACTTTATTCAATAGTTATTTTTTATATTTTAATATATTTTCAGCATTTTTGCTTAGATGTTTTCAAAGTCGTCTGCTGCAGATATGTTATATGTGTTAAAGGGTTAACTTATTTAAATATGAAAATATAATTTCCAGCAAATTCTCCTTTTGACGCAATGTTTCAATTATTATTTGTATGTGTTAAAGGGTTAACTTATTTAAATATGAAAATATAATGTACATCATAATCATCGTCACACAAAGGTCGAATCTGTATCTTGCACAAAGGTCTCGATGAAGGTATCTGCAGCATAAGACTTTTGAAAAGAATGTGAACAATAGTGGAATTGCTCATTTCCAGCAAATTCTCCTTTTGACGCAATGTTTCAATCACAGTATTTATATTTTTATTTAACCCTTTCAAACTTGCAGACCCATTTTGACGTATCTCAACTATATCAAATCATTTGTTTTCCATTCATATAGATTTTCCATGTTTTTGTGTTCGAAGTCATAAACTGTAGATTTGTTGTATTTGGGAAAGGGTTAAGAGTTATATTCTTTGTAAACATCTAAATGAAAACGTTTATTTAATCTGTAATTTCGCTTTCATAAAACTTTACTTTATGTAAAAACATTGTAGGAAAAAAGAGAAATTGGTAATTTTAAACAATTTTAGAATAGAGTTTAAAACATTGTGTCAAAGGAAAAAAGGAGTTCTTGAAGAGCAATTTCTCCTTTTGATCGTGTGGTTCAGGAAAGATAATACTCAACGAAACCTAGCTCTTCTTTTCATAGCGATGAATTATTATATGGGACTGACGATGTATTATGAGACGAACACCGATTTATCATGGGAACACCGGTGGCATGTGGGCGTCGTCCACGTGGTATATGCTCTCCTAGTCGCCAGTTTTTATCAAATCTTCATCAAACTTGTTGAACTTCAACAGTTCTCAATAAGTTAATGGGGAAAAAACTGGCAAATCGCTTCCTTGTTCCTGATTTATGCCTTCCTGAGTGGCGTAATTTGTGACAGTTTGGCACTCGTGTTCCAAATATGTTTAACTTGTTTTGAAATTGTTCAATAACCAATATGTTTTCCCACAAATTGTGCAATTTCTCCTTCTACAAAAATGTTTTCAAGTTTATTCAATAATTATACTCACGATATTATTGAAGTTGTCTGCTCCTAGAATTGTTATTTGTGGGAAAGGGTTAACCCTCCCCACCTACAACAAATCGGCAGCAGACGACTTTGAAAACATTTAATACAAAATATGGAAACTATGAATGAAAGAACAGTAGTTTAACCCTTTCCCTCATATAGACGCTTTCTGAGACGCCGCTTTTTGAAAACATAGTGACAAAAGAAGAAATTTGCTCAAAACGAGCAATTTCTCCTTTTGCCACAATGTTTTCCACTTTTAGTCATAGGTTATCCATTCAATTATAGAGATTTTTTTTTTTTTTTATAAAATATGTTCAAAGTCGTCTGCTGCAGAATTGTCGTATGAGGGAAAGGGTTAAAAAGGTTGAAAGCATTGTGGCGATAGGAGAAATTAGTCATTATGAGCCACTTCTCATTTTGCCAAACAAATCAATTGACGTTTCCTGTTGGAAAGGACTGCAGAAAAATATGATAATGTAACAAGGCCAAAGTTGTGTTTACGTTTCCATAATTAAGACAGACAACGCTGCAGACTTGTTTTGACAGTTTTTGAAAATGTTGTGACAGAAGAACAAATTCCTCAAAATGAGCAATTTCTCCTTTTCCCAAAATGTTAATAACTCCGTATCAAACGTGTTCTTTCATTTCTCTACTTGTTATATTCCATAGTCCCAAATTGGTCATTCTCTATTGTACACGTCTAAAAGTCGTCTGCTGCAGATTTGTCAGAATGAGTGCATGTTGATTTACCCTTTGATGATAGCGGAGCTGTTTGACAACTTTGCCAAAGACGAGTTGAAAACATTGTGGGAATAGTAGAAATTGCACGGATTTTAACAATTTCTATACCAACAATGTTTTTTTTTCTCTCTGTTTTAAGCTTACTACTATGTGTCTAGTTCTACATTTAAATTTGGAAGAGTCTATTGTCAGAATAATTTATTACCTTAAGGGTTAAGAGTGTAGCGTAGAGGTAATGAGCCATAGTAAACTAACCCTTCTCCACATTTAGACGCTTTCGGACGATTCTGAAGCAGACGGCTTTTGAAAACATTGTGCCAAATGAAACAATTTGTCTCTCTGTCACAAATTTTCCAATTTTGTTCAGTATTTAACCTTCATTTACAGTGATTTTCCATGTGGTTTTTTTTTTAAATTATTTTTCGAGGTCGTCTGCTGCAGATTTGTTGTATGTGAGAAAGGGGGTTTCACCCATTTCCCACATTCAACAAATGCGCAGCATACAACTGAAATATGTGGAAAAAAATAAAAACATTTGTATTGATTAAGTGGTGAGAGTTAAATTTAATTGACCCGAGCAGTAATATCTTGCCTAGTTTTTGCCTAAATATCCGCCTTGCTGGTGTAGTGGTAGAGTGTCCGCCTCGGGTGCGGAAGATCGGAGGTTGAATCCCCGACCGGATCATACCAGATACTTTTAAAATGGTAGTAATGGCTGCCTTACTTGGTGCTCAGGGATTTCGGGTTTATCAGCTGGTGTCAGGATAAATAGACCAGTAGTACTAATGGTATATAACGAAAGAAACGCCGTGATATTACTGTAAAAATGTTGAAAGCGGCGTAAAACACCCAAACATTTTAGTTTTTGTAGGGAGACAATTAGGGATCGCTCCTCCCGCTTTTTTTATTTGCCAATCACACTTTAAAACTTTCTGACATATTGGAATGGGACACATGATGATGTGTTCCTTCGAAATGTCTTGTCTTTGCTATTTCCCTTTACCACAGCAACTTTCTGAAGCCTCTACATCAGAGGACGCTTGAAAACATTGCAGCAAAAAGAGAAATTGCTCACTATGAGCAATTTCTCCTTTTGTCACAATGTTTTCAACTTAATTCAATGATTATACTTTCATTTTTACAGATATTCGATTTTGTGTCGAGATGTTTTTAAACTCGTCTGCTGCATATATATTGCATGTGGGAACTCGTATGCTGTATATATATATTGTATGAGGGAAGTCATCTACTGCATATATATTGTATGAGGGAAGTCATCTACTGCATATATATTGTATGTGGGAAGTCCGTTGCTGCATAAAGTTGTTATATGAAGGAAATATTAAATGTTAAACAATGATATTCAAATAAGATCAAATGACCTTATGTGGTATTGTGTGTTTACTCCATTAGTGATATGCGACATTAATCTTTACTCTTATGCATCCCTTTACCACATACAGACGTTTTCTGATGACTCTGCAGCAGACAACGTTTGAAAACAATGTGGCATGATGAGAAATTTCTCCTTTTGCCACAATGTTTTCAACTCTATTAAATAATTATACTTTCCTATACTTTCCTATTATAGACATCTTTCATATTTTGGGTTGAATGAGATCAAAGTCGTCTATAGCATTTCCGTTGTATGCGGCAATAAACAATGGACTTGTGATCAATGAAGTAGACTTACCATTCCTGCCATGAAAATTGCAATTAATACAATCTGAATGGAAAGCTTGAAGAATTAAACACAGTACATAGTTAAAAACATTGTTGGAAAAGGCGACATTGTTCATTTTAAGAAACTTTTACCAATACATATTTTTTTTTAAGTTGTCTGCACCAAAAGAGTCAAGTTCTGTCTGTATCGTGGAAGTGTTAATATTGGAAACACTGTAGAAAAGGGAAAAATTGCGTGTCAATTTTTTTCTTTATCTATTTTAAGTTGACATCGTCTGAATGTTTACCTTATTCAGATATTTAAGTATAGATTGTTATCACTTGTTAACAATGCCCTTCTAAAGACAATAGTTATAAGTTTAAAAGCAGACGACTTTTATAAAACAGTGTGTGGAAATAAAAGAAATAGCTAAAAAACAAGCATTTCTTCCCTTTCTCACAATGTTTCAAGAGCTCTGTTTTAAAAAGAAATGCTGTCACTTTCAAGGCAGAGGACTATCTGAATATCATATCTGGTAATACATTAAACCAGGATATCAAGTATAAGGTTAACCCTTTCCCATTTACAGCAAATCTGCAGCAGACGACTTTAAAATCATCGGGGCAAAACTATGAAAATCTTATTTAAATGAAAGTTTAAATATTAAATAGAGTTGAAAATATTGTGCCAAAAGGAGAATGTTTTCAAAAAGTCGTCTGCTGCAGAGGGCGTCAGAAAGCGTCTGTAATAGGAAAAGGGTTATAAGCAATGTCATTCAAAAGAAGGTTTTAAATTGATGGCGTTTACATTCAAATTGAATTTGTGTTTGGTCGTTATTATAGTACCATATAGTAACCATTCCCGGGTTCGATCCCCAGTCGCGGCACCTAGGTCATGGTGGAGTGCCCTTGGGCAAGGCACATTTTCTAGCCTAGTACTGGTTTGTTTACCCAGGGATCATGAATAAGTGAACTGTCGCCGTGATATAACTGAACTAATGTTGAAAGCGGCGTAAAACCCCAATAAATAAATAAATAAATAAATAGTAACCATTCCCCAAGGATGCTTGTACGACCTAGAAGGCGAACAGGGAACACCCGGATCAAGCTGCATAAAGGTGCAGGCATATCTAGATCTTCACCGATCTCAAAGTCTCGAGTGTCTGTTCTCACATGGCTTGTCCAATATTGTATATACTTACATTAATCCAGTTTATTTTATGTAAATATACCCTAGATAAGGAGGTGTTGTGTCTTTTATGTTTATAAACAGTCAAACCTGTGCTAAAGACCACATTGGTATAGAAATTCCATATATCTACAGCGACCAATCTTTTAGTTTACTAATTATTCATGTTCAGCATCAATGGTCCTGTAAATAAAGACCACCTGTGAACAATGACCAGATTGATGGTCTTTATGGTGGTCTTTATACACAGGTTCCATTATATTTCTAATGAGTAGCAACAGCTCGTTTGTGAGTTTAACCCTTTCCCACATACAACAAATCAGCAGCAGACGACTTTGAGTACATCTAGGTAAAGTTATGAAACATCATTATAAGTGAAAGTTCAATTAATTTAAAAAGGAGTTAAAACATTGTGAGCAATTTATCCTTTTGCCACAATGTTTTCAAAAATGCGTTTGCAGAGGCGTAAAAAGACGTCTACATGTGGGAAAGGGTTACAAAACCGCTTGGCCATACAGTTGTGATAGCTTGTGTATACCTCCAATATTATTGATTACTGGTCATTGAACGTTTTTCTTGGTTTTCACCTTAACACTTGCGCCCATACAACAAAAAATGAGCGCAAGAGAAAACCAACATTATGGACTCTGCGTAATATATCAACCCAGATCAGCCTGCGCAGTCCGCGCAGGCTAATCCGTGCAGACACATTCCGTCTCAGGGGGATATAGGTATAGTGTAATGATTCCTGAAACAGAAAATCCACAGGAGGCGAAAAGTGTCTGTCCGGGTTCGCCTGCGCGGTATGCTTATGCTGATCCGGTTCGGATAATTTACGCAGAGCCCACACTGTTGGTTTTCTCGCGTGACGGCTCAAATATGCAGCTGTTGACTTTGAAAACATATTGTCAACAATGTGGAAAAGCTCTACATGTATTAAGGAAAGAATTATTATTGAAAAGAGTTGTAAACAATGAGACAAAAGGGGGAACTCCTTTTTCCACGATGTTTTCAAAAGCCGTTTGTTGTAAATGTGTCAAAGTGCGGCTGCAGGGTAAACACTGTCCCACATACAGACACATTTTGCTACATCTGTTGATTGATGTTGGAAACATTGTGACAAAAGCAATAATAGCAATTTTGTCCATTTGACACATTTTTCCCCCAACTCTTTGCAATACTTATACTTTCATTTATAATTGTTTCCAAGATGTTTTCAAAGTCGTCTGCTGCAGGTTTGTTGTACAGTAAAGACTGGTTTAACCCTTTCCAACCTGCAGGCGCATTTTGACGCAAAAGCAGCAGACGACTTTTGAAAGCATTGTGGCCAAAGGTGAAATTGCTCATGTCGAGCACTTTCTCATTTGGCCACAATGTTTTCAACTTTATTTAACAATTAAGCTATCTTTTATGGAGATTTTTCAGGTTTTTGTCACTATGTTTTCAAAGTCGTCTGCTGCAGGTTTGTTGTACATTGGAAACTGGTTTAACCCTTTCCCTCATATAGACGCTTTCTGACGCCTCTGCAGCAGACGGCTTTTAGAAAACATAGTGACAAAAGAAGAAATTGCACAAAACGTGCATTCAATTATGGAGATTTTCTTTGTTTTGACAAAATACGTTCAAAGTCGTCTGCTGCAGAATTGTCGTATGAGGGAAAGGGTTAATGCTGAGCGATTGCTCTCATCAGTCTATTGGACGTTGTCCTATGCTTTACGTTTCAATGATTTTGGCTATATATGTTTAATTTAACCCTTTCCCACATACAGACACTTTCTGACGCCACCGCAGCAGACGACTTCTGAAGGAATGGTGACAAAAGGGAATTTTGCTCATGACGAACAATTTCTCCTTTTGCCACAATGGTTTCAACTGTATTCAATCATACTTTTATTTGTAGAGATTTTGCATATTTTTTCGCGATATTTTCAATGTCATCTGCTGTAGATTTGTTGAATGTGAAAAAGAGTTAAAGCTCCAATGTTCAAGTCACTTATAAGTCACTGACATCAGCTTGATTCAAAACGGCAGCTTTTTTGCTTTCTGAGATGAAAAACTATCATACCAGTGAAATAGTTTTGGATTAAACCGGCATATACAGATGTTTATAGAGGTTTTTCTTTCAAAAACCTCTGAAGTGAAAAGTTTATCATCAATCTTAATTTTTTTTAATATTATTCTGATATATTTTAGACATTACTCAATATTTTAATCCTTTCCCACATACAGCAATTCTGCAGCAGACGACTTTTAACGCATTTTGACAAAAATATAGAAAATCTTTATAAAATCAATTTAAATCATTGAATAGAGGTGAAAACATTGTGGCAAAAGGTGAAATTGCTCATGATGTGCAATTTCTCCTTTTGCCATAATGTTTTTAAAATTCGTCTGCTGCAAAGCGGTCAGAAAGCGTCTGTATGTGGGAGAGAGTTACAAAGGGACATTCTACTGCAAAGAGGTTGAAAAGGGTCAAAGGTTTTTACTCCTTGAACCTTTCCCAAATACAACAAATTTGCAGCAGACGACTTTGAAATCATGTTGGCACAAATGTCCAAAGTCTCTTTGAATAAATGAATTACATTAAATTGAGTTGAAAACGTTGTGGCCAAAGCAGAACTTGCTCTTTAAAAGCACTTTTTTTTTTCTTCTTCAGATTTTTTTTCTTTTTTTAAATTTCGAAAGTCGTCAGCTGCAGAAGCGTCAAAATGTGTCTGCAAGTTGGAAAGGGATAACGACCATCCCTAGGCCCGCTTGGACTGCATTCGGCAAAGATCCATATCGGATTGCACATCCGTACAGTCTGATTGAGGTATTGTCTGTTTACCAGACAAACTACTCAATTAACAAGGAGGTTCAACCTCTTACTACATACAACAATTCTGCAGAAGATTACTTTGAAAACAATTCTGCAAAAGTATTGAAAATCTTTTTAACCTTTTCTCGCATTCAATAAAACTGCCGCAGACGACTTTGAAAGACATTTAGTAAAAGCTATGGAAATCTCTATAAATGAAGGTTGTATTACTGAAAACAGTTGAAAACATTGTGGCAAACGGAGAAATTGCTCGTTTCGAGCAATTTCTCCTTTTGCCACAATGTTCTCAAGAGTCTTCTACTGCAGATGCGCCAAAATGCGTCTATATGTGGGAAACGGATGAATATTCAATGATTAAGACAGTTGAAACACTTGTGACTAAAACGGAATTTAGCTCATTATGAACCTTTTCCCATTTTTCCACAATGTTTTCAAAAAGTCATCTGCTGGAGATGTGTTCAAAAGCATCTTCATTTTTGAAATGAGTCCTATAGGGAGTGGATATGGCCAACAGGAGACTGTCCAATTGTGTTTTTCTTTGTCCATTGTATGAATCATGTTCGAAATATGGAAAGTGGTCCGTTTTTGTCTGGCCTGGTCAATCATGTGGATACTTACCAGTCATCAACCCTTTACCCGCTACAGACGACTTCACCCTTTCCCACCTGCAGACACATTTTAGCGCAATAGCAGCAGACTACTTTTTGAAAACATTGTGACCAAGGGTGAAATTGCTCATGAT
Organism: Serripes groenlandicus; assembly: GCA_031761405.1. Classification (NCBI taxonomy): domain Eukaryota; kingdom Metazoa; phylum Mollusca; class Bivalvia; order Cardiida; family Cardiidae; genus Serripes; species Serripes groenlandicus. Next base: position 88,633,894 of record JASEVX010000003.1, read on the forward strand.
GAGCAATTTCACCTTTGGCCACAATGTTTTCAATTTTTTTAACAATTAAGCTATCTTTTATGAAAATTGTTCAGGGTTCTGTCACTATGTTTTCAAAGTCGTCTGCTGAAGATATGTGGGAAAGGGTTAAGATGCTTTATGCAGCAGACGACTTTCCATAAACATCGTGGTTGAAGGTAACATTAGTATCAACAGACCTTTTACTCTTGTGTAATTTCTCCATTTCCCCCCATGTTTTCAACTCTTTGATCCAGCTTCAAATCTTCACGATGTTACCCAAGTTTTCCCCCATGTTTTCAAAGCAGACAACTTCTATAAATATCCTATCACGTGACAGATTAACTGGTAGATACACACTTATCCAGATCTGTATGCGTATTATTTTGCTAGCAACAAAATCAATAGTGCCTTTTCCCACATACAGACGATTTCTGACGCCTCTGCAGTAGACGTCTTTTGAAAACATTGTGAACATTTCTCCCTTTTACAATGTTTTCAACTTTATACACTAATTTCTTTCATTAGTAGAGGTTTTTTTCTATATTTTATGTTAACTATTTTGAAAGTCGTCTGCTGAAGATCTGTTGTATGTGGGAAATGGTTACGCACCTTATTATCCCGATCAAATGCACTGTGGGGGGGGGGGGGGGGGGGGGGGGGGGGGGGGGGGGAGTTAACTCTTTCAGCGTCAAAGGCAATATTGAGCTTTTTGCAAACAATACAGATTCAGGTGAGTCAGCTCGTGACGAGCTGTCTCACCTGAAATCTGCATTGTTTGGCTGTGAGTTATAAAAATATTTTCAAAAATCCTATAACATGAAAATAGAGTCGTCCGAGTTTGAACACGGAATAGTCTGCTTTAAACAATTCGGCGCTGAAAGGGTTAAAGCATGGCTGCTTTGTGTCAGTGTACACCAATCGCGGGATGGATCCCCGGCCTGGTCATACCAAAGATTTAAAAATAAATAAAAGTAATGGCTTTCCCTCCTTGGCGCGCAGGATTGTGGGGCTAGCAATACGACTGACTCACTGATGTAGGGATACATGGACTAGTAGGACTGATAACCTACCCAGGAAACGCCTTAATATTACTGAACACTTGTTGAAAGCGGCGTAAAACAATGAACAAAACGACACGTTGTAAAAACCGTACCACGGACGATAATCAAAATTGGCATGCTTGTTCCACATTATGAGAATTGTCCTGTCCTTTTTCGTGGGTTAAAGGTCAATGTCACTGGTGGATGAAAAGGGATGAAGAGACAAATGTACCACTTTGGATAATCAAACTTGGCATACATATTTTCCATTTTGAGAAGTTGTGCCCTTTCAGGGTATACGGTCAAGGTAACTGGAGAGACATATCTATTTCTTGTAAGCATGATTTAGAGAAATTTAGGATAATCAATCTTGGCATGAATGTTCCCAATGATTATAAGATGTGCCCTGTGATTTTCAGGGGTTCAGAGATCAAGGTCACTGTAAGCATATATATCAAAATGTCTTGTTGACACGATTCAGAGAAACTTGTACCACTGAGGATAATCATACTTGTTCTCAATTGTAAGAAGATGTGCTCAATCGATTTTCAGCCTTTGAGGTCAGAGGTAAGGTTCAATTTGGGTATTATATATACACATTTCTTGTGAGCATGATTTAGAGAAAACAGTACAACTGACCAAAACTAATTTTGATATACTTATACACTTTTTAGAGAAGATGTGTCCTACAGATTTTCAAGATTAGAAGTCAATATCCGAATGTCTTCTTGTAATGATTTAAATATGTACTGAAAACATCCACACTTGGCATATACACATGATATACTTGATCCCAATCGTGACAAGATGTAGTTTTCAGGATGGGGCCAATGCTGCCTCTTGTCTCATTATTTGTGCACATTTGGATGGAAGAAGATTTTTAAAAGATTGTTTTTATCTGTTTAAGCCTGTAACTGGTGGTAGAACTTTGAAAGAACTTGATGCTTTCTGTAAAGTCCCATGAACATTTTAACTGAAAAAAATAAGGAAAGACAGGAACAACACCGCTTTACATGCACTTTGATGCAGTAGAACTAAAAAATATTAATCTTATTTTAGGATCTTTTCCAGAAAGAGACTTGCTTTTAACACAGCTCTCACCTCCTCAGTGGTGTAGTGGTAATGGTTCGATCCCCGGTCGGGTCAAACCAAACTCTTTAAAAACGGTAGTAAATGCTGCCCTCCTAGTATTACGACTGACTAGCTGTTGTCAGCATAAATGAACCAGTAGTATTGGTAACTTACACAGGAAACGCCGTGATATAATTGAAAAATTGTTGAAAGCGGCAGAAAACACCAAACAATCATGCAACACAGATCTCGATAATGGGCGTGTAAATCCTCTCTAAGACAAGTCTGTAAAGTACATCGAAATAGGATGGAAGTCAGAAATTATCTGAGTTATTGTAGAATAAATACCGGTTTATTATTTCCCTGTTTGCTGACACATTTGCAGCAGATGACTTGAAAATATTGTAACACAATAAATGAGAACTTTCCCCTTTTGCCACAATGATTCCAATTGGGCTTTTTCATCAAAGTTTCATTCATGGAGACATCCATTTTTTACCTGCATTTTTTTCAATATCATCTGCTGCAGATGTGTTGTATGTGGGAAAGGGTTAACTCTTTCAGCGCCGAAGGCAATATTGAGGTTTTTGCAAACAATACTGATTCAGGTGAGTCAGCTCGTAACGAGCTGTCTCACCTGAAATCAGCATTGTTTGCCTTTTAGTTATCAAAATAGTACAAAATTGTATTACATGAGAAATGGAGACGCCCGATTTTGAACATGGAACAGTCTACTTTAAACAATTCGGCGCTGAAAGGGTTAATGCAGGTCTCTGCTATAATGAGGATATAAACAGATTTACATGAATACAAATTCTTTACCCAGAATGCATTCTTTTCCTTATCTCTTTCCTCACAATCAACATATCTGCAGCAGACGACTTTGGAAACATCAACGCAAACATTTGGATAATCTCTATCCATAAATTTATAATTGTTAAATAAGAGTTAAAACATTATTGCTCATTTTTTGCCACAATGTTTTCAAAAGACCTGTTGTGCTGGAGCGTTAAAGTCCCTCTGACGTGGGATAGGATTTAACCCTATCCCACATACAACAACTCCGCAGCAGACGACTTTGAAAACACGTCAGCATTAACATGGAAAATCTCCATAAATGACGGTTAAATTATTAACAAGAGGTGAAAACATTGAGACAAAAGGAGAAATTGCTCATCATGAGCAATTTCTCCTTTTGCCACAATGTTTTCAAAACTCGTCTGCAGCAGAGGCGTCAGAAAGCGTCTATATGTGGGATAGGATTTAACCTTGAAAATGGCATGTTCTTAGTTTGGATTCACAGCAGAGCACTTGGCTGTATTGAGGAGATTGTATTTTCACGAGAGCATCATTGGCCCTCAATTGCAGTGTGAAAGTCATTGATTTTATACAGTATGATCATTGCTGGAGCTCTGCAAATAACAGGTTGTTATTAGGTGCTTAGATATAGACGGATCGTAACTGATTCTCTACAAAACCCCATATTAACCGTTTACCTCATATAAACGCTTTCTGACGCCTCTGCAGCAGACGGCTTTTGGAAAACATAGTGACAAAAGAAGAAATTGCACAAAACGTGCAATTTCTCCTTTTGCCACAATGTTTTCCACTTTTAGTCATAGGTTATCCATTCAATTATGGAGATTTTCTATGTTTTGAAAAAATACGCTCAAAGTCGTCTGCTGCAGAATTGCCGTATGGGGGAAAGGGTTAACCGTTTACCTAATGTGATATTTAAACATCAAAAGTCGTCTGCTTAGAAATTCGAAAACATCTTCAATATTTATTGGAAAATTGAATTATTCTGTTTGATTTAAAAAAAAGAGATATTGCCACTCCGTTTTGAACAAGGTCTAATATGTTATATATGCCCATATTATAGTTAGGCCCTGATTGTCTGTCCGTCCGTCTATCACCAAGGAATCGGCCGTGGCCGAGTAAGCTTTATGTACCTGGAAACGGGCGTCTTTGGTTCGATCCCCTGTCGCGGCGGCCCTGGCGGCGTGCCTTTTATAAAGGCACAGTTCATAGCCTAGTACTGGTTTGTTAACTCGGGGATCATGAATATGTGAACTGTCGCCGTGATTTAACTTAAATAGTATTGAAAACGGTGTAAAATCGTAATAAAACGATTTGTCTATCTCCAAATTATTGTTCAAAGAAACTGAATAATCCACATAAATGTATCTTGTTTATATTATGGTTTATGATTTTATGCTTTCAAAACCTTTAGGAACAAAAAGGTAACTTTTGTAAAATTTGAATTATGCTGTTGATTCATTTTGAAAACATTGTTGGAAAAGGGGAAAAGAAAATCTCATTTTTAGCAAAACTTTTCGAAAAGGATGCTAACTGTATCATAACAATCGATGCTACCTGTATATGGCATTTCTAAATTAAGAACTGGTGATGATGTATGAATGCATGGAAATTTACCCTTTTCCAACATACAACAAATTTGCTGCAGACTACTTTGAAAATCTCTTGGTAAAAATAAGTAAACTCTCTGTTAAAAGTATTATTATTGAAAAGTGTAGAAAACATTATGACAAAGGAAGAAATTGCTCAGCATAAGCAATTTCTCCTTTTGCAACCATGTATTCAAAAGTTGTCTATCGCATCAGCGTCAAAATGTGTCTATAAGTAGGAAAGGGTTATTAATTTTACAGAACCTTATTTAGGTACCGTCAAGAATCTATTAATTACTTGTCATCTGAGTATCACGAAATGCTTCTTAATTGCAAACAGTGCTAGAACATTTTGTTGTTAATCCTTTCCCACATACAATAAATCTGCAGCAGACGATCTTTAAAATGTTTAAGTCCAAACTATAGAAAATCTTTTATAAATGAAAGTATGATTATTGAGTAGAGTTGAAATCATTGCGGCAAATGGAGAAATTGCTCAATATAAGCAATTTCTCCTTTTGCCACAATGATTTCAAAAGTCGTATGCTGCAGAGGCATCAGAAAGCGTCAATATGTGGGAAAGGCTTATCAGTCATTGTCAATTCTCGCTACAGTAGCAACATGCTAAATCCTTTCCCACGTACAACATTTATGCTGCAGACGAGTTTGAAAACATCTACTCAAGCATATGGAACATCTTCAAATGAAAGTGTCATTATAAATAATGAATTACAAACATTGTGAGAAAAGAATAAATTGTTCAGTATGAGCATTTCTCCTATTTCTTCATTTTTGTTTTCAAAAGTAGTCTGCTGCAAATATGTCAAAATGAGTCTGCAGTTGGTCCGTAACTACAATTTACATTCAAAACGCAACCTGGTGAACTATGCAGTAACTATAACGACTCATGTACGGTGTTACAGTTAATCAAGCGTAGAATATGTTTTCACTTAATTAATCATTTTCCACAAACGGACGCTTTCTTGTGCCTCTTCAGAAGAAGACATTTGAAAATATTATGGCAAAAGGAGAAATTGCTCATTATAAGCAACTATATATTCAAATGTATTCAATGCTTGTTCTATCTTTTTTTTTTTTAATTACCTTTCTCTATCTTATTGATGTCAAATTTGTCTGCTGCTTATTCGTTGTTTGTGAGAAAGGGTAAAACAATAAGTGAATTGTCTATTTATTCTGTACTTTTCTTATTAAGGGTTTCACACTAAAAACGTGAATGCTTCACTAATTTTAACTTGAGAATACATTAACCCTTTCCAAAATACAACAAATATGTAGCATATGATTTTGATAAACATTGAGGAACTCTCTAATAAATGAAAACAATAATTATTGAATAAAGTTTAAAACATTGTGGCAAAAGGATACATTGCTTATGATTAACAATTTCTCCCTTTGCCAAAATGTTTCCAAAAAAGATCTGCTACAGAGACGCCAGAAAGCATCTTTATGTTGGAAAGGGTTAAACAACCAATGATAATTTCTTTAACCCTTTCGGCGCCAAAGGCAATATTGAGCTTTTTGCAAACAATACAGATTCAGGTGAGTCAGCTCGTAACGAGCTGTCTCACCTAAAACCTGCATTGTTTGGCTGTGAGTTATAAAAATATTCCAAAAATCCTATACCATGAAAATAGAGTCGTCCGAGTTTGAACATGGAAGAGTCTACTTTAAACAATTCGGCGCTGAAAGGGTTAAGGAAGCAATTCGAGTTAGTAAGTGGATACTCAGTAGAGCTAATATTGTGTTTATGGACGCGTTTAAACGCATCTGCAGCAGAAGACTTTTGAAAACGCTGCTAATTTCTAGTTTTGCCGCAATGTTTTCAACTCATTACAATATTTAAAATTACATTTATTTGATTTTTCAACATTTTTGCAAAGATGTAGTTATCTGCTGCAGATTTGTTGTATGTGGTAAAGGGTTAAGTGTTAGCTAAATATACCAACTTGGTGTCCAGGGGCATCCACTTGTGTATATAATGTAGATTAGTTACATCAGGCAAATAGCGGCCTTATTGCATATATATATATTACAAACAGGAAAACAATACACCAGTAGATTAATATATTGGGTTTTATTTATTTAGCCAGAAGGCGAAAGACCCATGTGGCAAATTACAAAAATATATTAACATGATAACATCAAACATAAAAGGAAAAACATACCAGTATGCCATTGTTACTTACAAACATAAAACATAGAGGAAATAACATATCAATCATGCCAATATGTCATTGTAACTTACAAACATAAGACAGAAGAAATAATATGCCAACATGTGAGTATCACTTACGAACATTGCACATAGATTAACTAACATATCAAACATGCCAATAAGACATTGTAATTTACAAGCAAAACGCACATAGATTAAATAACATAACAAACATGTCAATAAGACATTGTAATTTACAAGCAAAACGCACATAGATTAAATAACATATCAAACATGTCAATAAGACATTGTAATTTACAAGCAAAACGCACATAGATTAAATAACATATCAAACATGTCAATAAGACATTGTAATTTACAAGCAAAACGCACATATATTAAATAACATATCAAACATGTCAATAAGACATTGTAATTTACAAGCAAAACGCACATAGATTAAATAACATATCAAACATGTCAATAAGACATTGTAATTTACAAGCAAAACGCACATAGATTAAATAACATATCAAACATGTCAATAAGACATTGTAATTTACAAGCAAAATGCACATAAATTAAATAACACATCAAACATGTCAATAAGACATTATAATTTACAAGCAAAACGCACATAGATTAAATAACATATCAAACATGTCAATAAGACATTGTAATTTACAAGCAAAACGCACATATATTAAATAACATATCAAACATGTCAATAAGACATTGTAATTTACAAGCAAAACGCACATAGATTAAATAACATATCAAACATGTCAATAAGACATTGTAATTTACAAGCAAAACGCACATAGATTAAATAACATATCAAACATGTCAATAAGACATTGTAATTTACAAGCAAAATGCACATATATTAAATAACATATCAAACATGTCAATAAGACATTGTAATTTACAAGCAAAACGCACATAGATTAAATAACATATCAAACATGTCAATAAGACATTGTAATTTACAAGCAAAACGCACATAGATTAAATAACATATCAAACATGTCAATAAGACATTGTAATTTACAAGCAAAACACATATAGAGGAAATAACATATCAAACATGCTCATGTGGTATTGTAACTTAAATACACAAAACATAGATGAAATACTATATCAAACATCGGAATATGTCATTGTAACTTACAAGCATGAAAAGTAGAGGAAATGGCATATCAAGCATGTAAATATGTCATTGTAACTTACAAATGTAATATAAAGAAGAAATAACATATCAAACATTAGCATATAGCATTGTAACTTGCAAACATAAAACATAGATGACATAACTTACCATACATAAGAAAATATGTATAGCAGTGTTACTTACAAACCTAACGCATAAAGGAAATAACATATACAACACAAAACTATGGTTTTGTAGCTTACAAACATAAAACATAAATGACATAATATATTAAACTTTTGAATATGTCGTTGTACCTTACAAACACAACACAGATATGAAATAACATATAACACATACTACTATGGCATTGTAACTTACAAATATAATATAAAGAAGAAATAACATATCAAACATAAGAATATAGCATTGTAACTTAAAAACATAAAACATAAATGAAATAACATCTCAAACATAAGACTATGATATTTTAATTTACACACACAATACAAAGAAGGAATAACATATAACTTACACACATAAAACAAAGAGGAAAAAGAATATCAAACATGCGAATGTGGCATCGTTGCTTGCAGACATACCACTTGGGCAACACATACAATTGTATGATTTAGATCAGAATTTACATCTTGGCAATATATTTTACTTACGGATCATTTTTAGCTCACATGAGTATAGCTTTCAAATCATTCTCCTCTGAAACTAGAGGGCTGATTTGGCAGAATTGTTCTTTAACCAATAATAAGTGACCTTCTACATATTTATGAATAGAAAGAGGGGGTAAAATGACAAGACATAATAAAAATCAAAGCGCCAATGGCACTGTAGTGGCGATCGTATGGAAAATCCTGCAAAGTAACAAGCAGTATATCGGTGTAGGGCTTGCGATGACTCTGGTGCGGGTATATTTGAGAATGTATCAACCCTGCATCTTTTGACAGTAGAATAATGTTAGTTTGCCAGAATGTTGTCTTGGTGATTATTTAGTTACGTTCTGAAATTGGTCATGATGTGTTCAAAATTAGGCCATTCCAAAGTTATGAAAAATCTAGTTGGTATTCGATAGACTACCGTTTTAGCTCATTAGAATGACTATTTGTAATCTAAATTGTTTGGGTAATCACATGTTTATCACCAGGTCGTTAGGCCATATTAAGATAAAATATATTTTACACTTTAGAAATGACTAAAGAAAGGAGAGAAAACAGTATCCATTAGTTTGGTGTTTGTTTCAATTATGTCCGATATTAAACAGGTCTGTTCAATTTAGTCCCTTCACATTGCATGATTGAGGGTTGTCACAGTGTATTTATATGTCTCTGAGGTTGTTAAACTGCTTCGAATAATGTGAGTGCAAAAACAAACACAAAACATGCTCCAAAAGCACAATTTCACTATTTGCCAAACTGTTTAATTTATGAAAATATAGGCATATATTATAATGCTAGATCTTCAAACTCAATTAGGCTACACTGTCAGCATTGATTGCTAATTGACTCTAGAACGTGCAGACGTGTATACATAACGTGTGTACACACTGCCATCGTGTGTCCTTTAAACCTTTGTAAACCAGTCTTATTATCTAGACGCTTTCATATATTTAAACAAGTACAAAATAAAGCGTTTATAATATTGAGATTTACAAGCTTTTCTGGTTTTTGGTCTCGCGAGCTATTTATAGAACCTTTTGGAATTTCCAGATTTGAGTATCACCAGAGTTGTCGTTATTTGCAAGGCAGAACGCGCAATGATATTTATTATCTGCCAAATCATGACGAAGATAATCAGAGTACAACCAACTCCTGCCGAATCAGGTTAAAGGTCAAAAGGTTACGGTTGACTACAGTAAAAATAAAACGAGGCACAGGAGTATCATGATACTCTGCATAGCGTACCCAAGACGCCCGATGATATTTATTATCTGCCCAAACATGAAGAAAGATAATATGTAAATAGTTTAACTCTATTTAGATATTTTCTCGATAAATCTCAAATATTAGTACCAATCCGGTATCAAAGTAGCACTAACATTATCATTATTAATCGTGTGCCTGCATCACTGATGGAACTATATATATATATGGCGGTTTAACGGAAGTGAGTAAATTGCCTTTGCAGAAATATCCAACCGATTGTTCAAATACGACTATATAAATTTTTTTTCGTTGTTGTTGTTTTGGTAGCACTGTGGCGATTGTCAACCAATCGCCACAAAAAATGATATTGTGCTCGGAACAATAATGATCTGATTTAAAGATAATTTGACAGAAATGTTTCTCACCTTACCCTCTACAAACACTGTCCCAGCGATTTTACTTTGATATAAAACATGGCCACCTGGTCGCATCAGATAGGGGATAACATGACAACTCTTTGAACTTATTTTCTTCTGAAAGTTCTTGTATGATTTTTGATATTGAGGTGGGACTTTACAAACGTTGTTCGGTGATTTGTTTGAAAATATGCCACCAGCTACAATCAAGAACTGTGTAATGTAACACAACTTTCAAAATTCTTCTCTCCTGAAAATACTTGTCCAATTTCAAGATGATCTGGCAGAATGTTTCTAAGGTAACCAACCCTCTACAAATTATGTTCAAATGAATTGTTATTTTAAGGGCACATTCTCAGAAGAGCTATCCAGGGCCTATATGTGACCCTTTTGTTCACATAATTTGGGCTTTTGGATGCAATCAGTTTATCCATTTAATAAAAGATATTCCATAGACGTTATGTTAAACCATTTTTTCATCTGTTGAATTGAAATGATTTATTTATATGAACCAGGGTTTTTTATACGTCCCTGTATGAAGTTATTATCCCCTTGCGACAATTCGTTGGGGAGATTATAGGGATCTGCCCGTACGTTCGCGTCGCAACGACATCATCGCTCAAGCAGCTTCATTTCTTATCCGATTGTTATGAAACTTCAGGCATATGTTCACAAGCATCGCTTGTACGAGTTATCTTGTCATTGTCTTAGGTCAAAGGTCAAACTCTCAGTGACTACATTAGTGTTCAAACGAGACGTCATTGCTCTGTTCGTAACTTATTAGTATTATGAAACGTTATAAATATGTTCAGAAGCATCGCCTCTTGTCCGAGTTCGCGTTCGCGTTTCACCGACCTAGGTGAACGGTGAAGGTCCCAGTGACTATAATATGTCTGTGCGAAACAATGTCATACCGCTGTTGCACTTTCAATTACAGACGGAATTCCTTCATACGTCATACACAGGTAAAGAATCATAAGAGCTTGGACACTGCGTGGGCATTTGTATCGTAGGAGATGCTCTTGTTGTGATTTACAGTCTTGCCACGAATTTCACAGTTCCTCAAAATGTGAAATATCCCCGTTACTCAAAATATGAAATATCCCCGTAACTCAAAATATGAAATGTCCCCGTAACTCAAAATGTGAAATATCCCCGTAACTCAAAATGTGAAATATCCCCGCAACTCAAAATGTGAAATATCCCCGTAACTCAAAATGTGAAATATCCCCGCAACTCAAAATATGAAATATCCCCGTCACTCAAAATGTGAAATATCCCCGCAACTCAAAATATGAAATATCCCCGTAACTCAAAATATGAAATATCCCCGTAACTCAAAATGTGAAATATCCCCGTAACTCAAAATGTGAAATATCCCCGTAACTTAAAATGTGAAATATTCCCGTAACTCAAAATATGAAATATCCCCGCAACTCAAAATGTGAAATATCCCCGCAACTCAAAATGTGAAATATCCCCGTAACTCAAAATGTGATTAACAACACGCAGGTTTCACAGCCATTTAGGAAAGTCATGACAATAGTCTTTATGTCTAGCACATTTCGTTAATATTTTATGTAATTGGACGTGGACACAGGATACAAGTGTCAACTTGTAGACATACAGATAAAAAGGGGGCATTATGACATGTGTGAATCGTGAAGTAGACACTAGAACCTTCACTATCAAACTGGGTGTTGTTTATATCTTGACTTACATAAATTAACTAGAAGTGTTGGGTTACTATGATGTGTATCATCATTTGTTGACCTTAACCTTTCCGAGGTTTTTGGTAACGTTTTGCATTAAAGACCCTGCGACAGGAAACGGCTTGTTTTTGTTATGTTGAGGCAACGTTAAACCAGGGGACTAGATAAGGGGGAGTAAACTGGTATTCCCCCCCCCCCCCCCCCCCCCCCCCCCACAATAGCTCGCGTATTACTTAACCAAACCCTATGCTGTGACGATTCTTTTTAGTACCCACAACATTGGGTTAGAGTGTCAAATAAGGATTTTAGAACATGAAAAACGCCCCTTATCTATAGTTCTTGTTAAATACAATTCAAAGAAAACGACAAACCATTAATTATTGGCAGCCAGCAAAGCCATTACAAGAGAATGTATATGTTCTAACAAATTTAAGGATAACATGTATGAACTTGACATGTTAACGTGAAGACTCATCTTCGGTGATGATCATGCGGTCAGAAAGGCAACACCGGGGGGCGAAGCTTGGCAATACTCAATGTGTAGGCCCTCCCGTGAGAAAAATGAACATTGTGGACTCTGCGTAAAGTTTCGACCCGGATCAGCCTAAGTATGCCACACAGGCGTACCCGGATATATACCCTTTTCGCCTACTGTGGATTTTCTGTCTCAGGAATCACTACTCTATCTAAACCCCCCCCCCCCCCCCCTCAGACGGAATGTGTCGGCCGGATCAGTCTGCGCGGACAGCGCAGGCTGATCTGGTCGATACATTACGCAGATGTGTATCGCCGCAGTTGCATTTTGGGGGCATTTTTAGAAAATAATGTGTAGGCACGTGCCTACGGTGCCTAAAGGGAGCTACGCCCCTGTACACAAACATGACACTATATATGCAACAAATATGTACACTATGTGAAGTGGTTTGATTGCTCATACATTCATTCATACTGTTTGGAGACATAACAGCTGTTCAACTGTTTTCCAATTGCATGATTTGAATTCGATATCCAAAAAATACATCTAAAAAGTTGTAAATGCACCTGGTTGCATGATTTTACTACAACTCATTGTCTGTTTGATATGGCGTTAAACCTTTTACCTTTTGGTAACCCTTTCTCAAACAAAATATGCAGCAGTCGGCTTCGAAGACACCCAGACAAAATAATTGTAGCGGCTAATGAAAGTTAAATTATTGAAGAGAGTTGAAAACAATGTGGCAAAAGAGAATGAGCAAACAGTTTCTCCTTTTGCCGCACTGATTTCAAAAGCTGTCTGCTTCAGATGTATCTACGTACGGTTGAGGGAAATTTGTCTTGTGAAAAAATTGGTTAACCTCTGTAAATTAATTTATACATATGGAGTAAAGATAACAAAAAAACAACAACATTGATATAAAAGGAGAAATGGCGCATTCTGACCCCGTTTGCCACACTGTTTTCTTAAGTCGTCCACTGCAGATGCGTCAAAATGAATGGTTCTGTGTGATGGAAAGGGTTACGTGATTTTATTTGAAGCATTATTAAGATAGACTGTAATGGGTCATTATAGCCTGAAGGTTAATGGGGATCCATCTTAATTAACCCTTTCCCGCATACAACAAATATGCAACAGAACACTTCGATAACAACTTTGAAAAATATGAAAAATCTCTAAAAACGAAAGTTTAATTACTGCAAAGGGTTGAAAACACTGTGTCAAAAGGAGAAATTTTTCTTCATTCGCAATTTCGTCTTTTTTCCACGATGATTTTAAAACATTTTCTACTGCAGATTCATCAGAAAACTCGTACGCGTATTCTGGGAAAGGGTTGAGACACGAGAAAACAACACAATTTCGGAGGCTCTTGACATCACTGGCAATGTACGGTCAAATTAAACAGTTAATTTTGGTCATTACTTTTCTTGTGATGTTTTTTTTCCGTGATCTTTGTTGTATGATTAGTCATTATTAGAACAGGGAAGATCAGAGATATATGTTGATACTCGAAACGATGCGAAGGCCGGTGTTCTAGTGGCGTGTCTTAATTGGAGAGAAATAGTTTTAAACATATGAGCCGAATTACGAGAAAACCATCCTTATGTCCGCGCAGGCTGATCCGGGCCAACACAATCCGTCTCGGGGGGATAGAGGTTTAGAGAAATGAATGCTGAAACAGAAAATCCACAGGAGGCGAAAAGTGTCTGTCCGGGTTAGCCTGCGCGGCATGCTTAGATTGATCCTGGTCAAATGATGTTGGTTTTCTCGTGGGATGGCTCATATATTGCACGCTAACCCACTTATCCGGATATGAAGATTAGCATTTACATACATTTAAATGTAAATGTAGACAAATATTTTATGAGGCGCTTCTAGCGATGTGGGGCTTTTATAAATATATCTGCGTACAATGAAGACCCATCTCGACCAACCGAGTTTTCACTGTCCGCCTTTGTGTAAAATAGACCTAAATGCATCTTTTAACCCTTTCCCTCATACGACAATTCTGCAGCAGACGACTTTGAACATATTTTGTCAAAAAATAGAAAATCTCTATAATTGAATGGAATGCCTAAAAGTTTTAAACATTGTGGCAAAAAAGAGAAATTGCTCGTTTTGAGCAATTTCTTTTTTTGTCACTATGTTTTCAAAAAGCCGTCTGCTGCAGAGGCGTCAGAAAGCGTCTATATGAGGGAAAGGGTAAACTAAATACTAGCATTGCAACCCAAATAGTTGTACGCCTATGTTACTTTAACTGAATAATGTTATACCGTAGATTCGCATTACAAATACGGCCTCGGTGGTGTAGTGGAAGAGCGTCCGCCTCGGGTGCGGGAGGTCATGGCTTTGATCCACGGCCGGGTCATAACAAAGGCTAACAAGTATGAAGTAATGGCTGCTCTCTTTGGCTGCTGTCAGGATATAAGGACCACTAGTACTGGTAAGTTACCGAGGAAACGCAACGATATGACTGAAATGTTGCTGAACGCGCCATAAAACACCATGCAAACAAACGAACAAACTACTTCAGTTTATTTCAACTGAATATGTGTTAGTTGAAAGGGGGCGTAAAAACATGAAACATTCAATCAATCGCATTCAACCCTTTCCCTCATACGACAATTCTGCAGCAGACGACTTTAAACATATTTTGTCAAAAAGTAGAAAATCTCTATAATTGAACGAATAACCTATGACTAAAAGTGGAAAACATTGTGGCAAAAGGAGAAATTGCACGTTTTGTGCAATTTCTTCTTTTGTCACTATGTTTTCAAATAGCCACCTGCTGCAGAGGCGTCAGAAAGCGTCTATATGAGGGAAAGGGTTAAAGAATGGTTGAAAAGGCTTTCTGTTCATGGTTGCGCGGATATTCGAACACGACTGATGCATCGATGTCGGAATAATTAATATCGGTAGTACTGACTGGTACTCGTATCTCCTTCCCACATACAGACGCTTTCTGATTCATCTGCATCAGACGACTTTTGAAAACATTGTGACAAAAGCAGAAACTGCTCATAATGAGCAGTTACTCCTGTTGCCACTTTTTGTTTTCAACTCTATTTCACTTTCGTTTATCAAGAGGTACCATATGTTTGCCAATATCATGTCTGATTCATCTGCAGCAGACGACTTTTGAAAACACTGTGGCAAACGAAGTAAACTGCTCATAATTATTTGAGCAATTTTTTCCGGTTGCCACTCTTTGTTTTCAACTTTCTACTTTCGTTTATCAAGAGTAACCATATGTTTGCCGATGTCATTTCAAAGTCGCCTGCTGCATATTTGTTTGTAGATCTAACAGTGGAGCGGTTTAAAAACAGAAATCGCCCAATCTGACTAAAGTACACGATCTGACCAAATGTAACTATGCGTAGCGTTAATAGGAGATGATTTTAATGAGATTGAGAAATCGCCTTGATTGAATTGAACATTGGAAGCGGAGTAAAAAAAAAGAAAGAGAAAAAAGATAGTTGCTCCGACTCCAAATCGCCAGACGCAACTCATATATATTTACAGTTTATATTACACTAAAATGTAGATATTGTAACGCAAGCCTTTCTATCAATTGTTATCTTTCACCAATTGTCACGTGCAGTTAGGGGCAGTCAATCTGTTTCCTCTAGACATATGTTTTGTGCACACAAAAAAGAAGTCAAAACTTGATTTATAGTTTTTAACTGAATTTATCGAACTTCCACTACAGGAAATAGTAATGTTTAAGAGTAGACAAAATGCTCATGCTGTTTGACAAATCACGTAATTATCAGCGACCCATCAGATCTATCGGATAGATTCAAGTAATTTATTACTTTTACCAACTTTATAGATAATTAAACATATTTGTTACAATGGTCTCTCTGAATACAATTGTGGATGTTAAGCAGACTTTAACCCTTTGCCACATACAATAAATCTGTAACAGACGACTTTGAAAACATCTTGTCAAAAATGTAAAAACCTCTTTTCAAGAATGTAAAAACATCTTATCAAAAATGTAAAAATATCTCCATAAATAAGAGTTTAATTATTAAATAAAGTTGAAAACATTGTGGCAAAAAGTGAACTTGCTCATAATGAAGAATTTCCGCCTTTTGACGCACTGTTTTCAAAAGTCGTCTTCAACAAGGTAGAAAAGGTTCAGTTGTCATATCCCGCATCTAAAATTATTTGGCAAGCTCGCCTTTGAACAAAACAGGGTTCTGCTCTTGAATATCTTGATTATTCACATCCGATTGCAATGTATGTAATGTCCAAATAATGAGAGAAGTCTTTGAAATGTAGTTATATTTCTAATATATTTAACAATGAAGTAAGTGTCTGTGTATCTTACAGCTCACGGGCAGACATTTCTCGTGTGTAAGTCTAACTATGATGTTTTGCGTTTATAAAGATAAAAAGTTGTTTTCTTTAATAATGATCCATATGTATCCGGTATAACTTTGGGGACCAAAGATAAAAGAGTTTTGGAGGAATTATTATGATTCATATCTTTATATTTTATGCTGATTAACATTCATAAATTTATCCATACCATTGGATAACTGCATTCGTACAATTCAGATCGGATTACGAACCTGTATAGTTTCCTTGAGATCCATAACACGTATTCACGGGATGGAATTATACTGTTAACCCTCCCTTTCGACTACATGGTGTTCAATGACCACAGTTGGTAAGTTAAAACTTATTTATTTTACAGACGCTTTATGACGCCTCTGTAGCGGTCAACTTTTGAAAACATTGTGGCAAAGGAGAAAATGAAAAATTTCTCCTTTTTCCACACTGATTTCTATTTTATTCAATAACTTCTTCCATTTATATAGAAAGTTTCCTTTTTAAGACGAGTATGTGGCAAACAGATTGTAAAGAAGCACAATCTGATTTAAATCATCTCCGTTCAACAAAAGTCGATATTTTGTTATGGCATGGCCATATGACTGATATATATAAGTATAGGCATCGTCTTGGAATATTTGTTTCTGTTACTTAAACAATCATAGGAGGCCTTCATCTACAATTTTAAAATGGAGCATTTAGAATTGCTCTCAACATAGCAATCCGATATATCATAAGTTATCTTTTTGTTTTGTTAGCTCAAACTGAGCATAAAGGACTCAAGGTGTTATATCGATCTCCACGTGTACGTCGTGCTTCTGCCACAAAAGATCTTGCAACGTCTCCTGTTTAACTTCTTAAAGCCAAGCGCTTCGTAGCTGGTTTATTTTACTTACTTACTTTAAATAGTTTGTGTTTACAACAGCTCCGACAACTCAGTTGGTAGCGAAGCAGGCTGTAAATCAAGTAGCTGTGAGTTCGAACCCCAGCTCGGCAAACATTATTTCCAAAAATTGACAAAAGTCGCTGTGATAAGAGTCATTTGTTTTTTTCACCAGTGGGTGAACAGTATATGAGGGAAAGCAGCCAGTTGCTTGGAAATTTTGTTGTGTTGAGTGCTGGTGTGAGAAATGCAAAGACACACATGGGTAGGTGAATTGGCCGCCTAGATATGACTGGAAAAGTATTGAAGAGGCGTAACCTTTGCAATAATTGCATATTTCCATCAAGCCATGTATATTTGTCAAAACAAACCTGCTAGGGGTAGGGACGGTTAATCCAACATACACACAAAGCAACTTTTTGAAAATGTTCATCCGAGAATGAATTTGCACCATTTTAAGATAATTACGCACGAATGTTCAAATGGTGACTCATTTCAAGATTCAACGATGATTCAACGAAGCCATAATAATTCGTAGCAGTGTATACACATGGCTGTCATGGGATTGAAGTTTTGACATTTACAGCTTAAATAAAAACTTATTAAAAGAGATATCTCGCTTGATTATACATGTAATAAGTGTCGCTACGAGATTCGATCAACGAAGTGTAAATTTCAAATCTTCTCAGAAAAGACTTGCCCAATTTTGAAATTCGTTTTCGCAGTAATGTTCCTCTCGTGTTGATTGGGACATATTTCTGTCGCAAACACAAATATGAAGATCCATTTAGGTGATCTATCCGGGGCCATTAAATTGTGTTTTCTAGGTTATGTACGCTCACAACCAGAATAAGAGAAAGACGTGTTTTTTTCTGTGACATGGTTGACATGTTATATTTACCATTTTTGTTTATATATCCATACCGTTTATTTACCAAACGCTGGATGCCAGTCGTCCTCAACGAGACTAACATTATATTTCCCCAAAAAAAACAAGAAAAAAAGGATTTCTGACTAACTGCAACCCTTTCCCACATACAGACGCTTTCTGACGCCTGTAAACAATGCAAATGTAGGTGCCATTGCTCAGAACGAGCAATGGCACCTAAATGTCCATTGTTTACCAAGAAAAAAGATGTTATGCTTATAAAGACTGTTATGGCGAGGTGATTAACCTTGGTAAAAAAAAATACCAATTTTAGTTACAACCGTTTCACGCCAAGCCCTCGAAATGTTGTCTAGAGTTGCGTACAGCAGGATATAGATGGGTGAACTCATACAACAAATCTACAACAGGGAAATAATTAACCCTTACCCTCATACGAAAATTCTGCAGCAGGTGACTTTGAACATATTTTGTCAAAAAATAAAAACACTGTGGCAAAAGGAGAAATTGCTCGTTTTGAGCAATTTCTTCTTTTGTCAACATGTTTTCAAAAAGCCGTCTGCTGCAGGGGCGTCAGAAAGCGTCTATATGAGGGAAAGGGTTAAGGCAAAATTTGGAAACTCTCTATAAATGAAAGAACACCTTTTAAATAAAGTTGATCAGTGTAAATTACTACAGTAAATTCATCTTCGTTTTATTCTGATGAATCACCAGGATGACCGCGTAACGACAGGACAACCGACCGATCAAGTTTAAACGCCGTTTTCAGCAGTTCTCCATGTACTCGAACTTTGTTGAATTGAATCAGAACAGACATTAACCCTTTCCCTCATACGACAATTCTGCAGCAGACGACTTTGAACGAATGTTGTCAAAACATAGAACATCTCCATAATTGAATGAATAACCTATGACAAAAAGTGGAAAACATTGTGGCAAAAGGAGAAATTGCACGTTTTGTGCAATTTCTTCTTTTGTCACTATGTTTTCAAAAAGCCGTCTGCTGCAGAGGCGTCAGAAAGCGTCTATATGAGGGAAAGGGTTAAAAGCCCTCCTTCAAACATCTCGTTATTTCATCGACCGGAGAACAATGTATGGGGTCTATCTTAAGCCTTTCTCTCATGCAACAAATCAGCAGCATACGACTTTAAAAACATCTAAACAGAAATATGAAAGGTCTTATTTTTTAATGAAGGTGCAATTATTAGATAGAGTTGATTGATTGATTGATTGATTGGGGTTTAACCCCGTTTTTAACAATTTCTGAGTTATATCACGTACTCATGCATTTCCTGGTTTTCTCACACCAGTACATCACACAACAATCGTCCCAAGCAACTGGCTGCTTTTCCACATAGAATTAGCCCATTGGTGGAAGACGAATGACGCATGTCGCATTGACTTTTGTCAATCGTCGGAAAGAAAGTTGGCCGAGCCGGGATTCGAACTCACAACCCCTGGATTGACAGCCCGCGTCGCTACCGACTGAGCTACAGGGGCTCGGCAGATAGAGTTGAACATATTGTAGCACAATTAGAAATTGTTCATCATTAGCAATAATTATTTCACCTTTTGTCACAGTGTTTTCTAAACTTGTCTGCAACATAATAGGCGTCAAAAAGCGTCTATATTACTCCTGCATGGTTCAGTCTAACACGAAATCGAACTTCTTAAAGCATGTATACCATTCCAGTGTGAAGACTTAAAATTTGTGCACGCGTGCCCATTGCAGCGACTTTTGCATGGTGTTCAGTGACCACAGTTGGTTAGTTTAAACTCATTTATTTTACATCGATTGCGAAACAAGCTTTCAGCTTATATCAATCACGCTCGATGTCTGCGTTCTAGAAACGTAACCAGTACTCGCGCCGTTTGTGCGGAAAAATCCCAAAGGTAGAACGGGTTGCTCATCATGGGTTTCGAACCCGGGACGATTGGTACGAGAGGCCAACGCTCTTCAACTGGACCGCTGTATGTCACTGTTGGTTATAGTTATGTAAGTTATGTACCACGGTGACTGCCTGTTGCTTGAATTAACCTTTAATCAGCTGACATCCTGTAACCGGTGTCATGATCATGGAATGTTGTGTGTACAAGTTCGTTCACATTTTACTCTTTACTCAGGGTCCAATTCCAACACTACAGTGGTGCAGAGGTAGAGCGTCGGCCTCTCGTATCAAAGGTCCCTGGTTCGAGTCCCGTGATGAGCGGGTCCTGACTTTGGGATTTTTCCACACAAACGGCGCGAGTACTGGTGAAGTCTCCAGGAAGCAGACATCGAGCGTGATTAATCTAAGCCCAAGGCTTGTTTCGCAATCGATGTAAAATAAATAAGTTTAAACTAACACTACTTAGCGCTAAGTAATACTTAAATACTTAAATGCATATCTCATCATTTTTGTTTCCCTTATCAAAAGGCCAAGATATTTCATTTCTTAAAAAGAGTTCTTAGGTAACTATTTATATCAACTTAGTCATATTCTTCTTAATACATTCAACCATTCATATTTTACAAAATATTAGGGAAACAAAAAAGGTGAAATATTTGGCGCTAAGTAAGGTTGGTGGAATTGGCCAAGATTGATAATTGAATTGCGAGCTGTGAGGACTAAGATTGGACTATACAAATGGTCGTGCATTACGCAAATGTTATTAATAAGAGTTGGGTACAACATAATGGGAAAAGTATAAATTGTTCCTTTTCAGCTATTTCTCCTCTTTCCACGGTGTTTTTAAAATTCGACTCCTGGAGAGACGTTTGATGCCGATATGCTACTAGTATATGTAGATCGATCTAGGAATGCATAACGTGTTTCGTGTCAAATACCCGTTTTCCCATGAAGTAATTATTCATTCATTGATTCTCGACTTGAACCCTTGTTCCACATACGACAAAATTGCAGCAGACGACTTTGAAAACTTCTGGGCTAACCATGGAATGTCTTATTATATAAAACACGATACGCAAGTGTAAGCATTTACTGAATACAGATGAAAATATTGCACGACAAAATGAGCAATTTCCCCTTTTACCAAGGTATTTCCTATGCGGATGCATATGGGTAATGTTTACACATCTAAACACATGTAAATGTGAAGAGAGTAAATAAAACTTGAAACTTGAAACTACAAACAAGGAAGATCAAGATCAAATTCGCAGTCTTATCTATACATGCATTGTTCACAACTCAGATAGTTATTCTGAACAAAGACTTTTCCATTAACCCACAACCAATTGCAAACGCATTTAACCCTTTATCTCATACGACAATTCTGCAGCAGACGACTTTGAACATATTTTGTCAAAAAATAGAAAATCTCTTTAATTGAAGGATAACCTATGACTAAAAGTGGAAAACATTGTGGCAAAAGGAGAAATTGCTCGTTTTGAGCAATTTCTTCTTTTGTCACTATGTTTTCAAAAAGCCGTCTGCTGCAGAGGCGTCAGAAAGCGTCTATATGGGGGAAAGGGTTAAACACATGGGCTGCAGATGACATTTGACAACACCGGCAACAGGAGAAATTGTTCATGCTTAGCAATGTTTTCCTTTTGCCACAATATTTTCAACTCTATTCAATTACACATGCATATGTACATTTTCAAGTTTTGCCTAGATGTTTTCAAGGTCGTCTGCTGCAGATGTGTTGTGTGTGAGAAAGGGTAAAGATAAAGATAGATTGTCAAGTGGTCAGGAGTATTGAATATACTACCAGTTGCAGACACGAAGCAGGATAGGGGTTACGTTTGTATGTACATGAAGATCGATCGGTGATCGAAGTGTCGATCACTTAAGCAATTCATCAAAGAGTATCCTAAGTACATGTATTTGCTGTGTGTATTGGTTGCTCGTTTAGTCTGTTCTTTAAAACGACTGACTCGTTTCATTTAAAACGCACATGAAGAGATATGCAGGCATATTTTTTTTTCGTATACAACCTATTTTCGTTACGCAGTCAGGCCAAGTGTGTGTACAGAAAACGAACATGTACACACAGTATACGGTAAAGTGTAGTGTTTACAACAAATATCGGTCACAATTCTAAAAATAGATTATAGTCTGTTTCAGGAGTTATGCTTCTCCACGTCCCCCGCGGACGAGTTCACTCACATTTCGTCACAAAAACTGTTGAAACAGGCTATAGAATTAAATAATATTGGTGTTGTGGCAGTTGCTCTGAGTGAAAGGTATGCCGCTCTTCTGCCGGAGTTTATAAAACGGTTAAAAGCAAAACAGAAGTAACTATTGAAGCCGTTTATTTTTTATCTTTCAACCCTTTCCCACATACAACAAATCTGCAGCAGACGACTTTTAAAGCATATTGGCAAGAATAGGGTATCGATCTATAAAGAAATAGGTTAATTATTTAATAGAGTTGAACACATTGTGGCAAATGGACAAATTGCTCATTATGAGCAATATTTCCTCTTACAACAACGTTTTCAAAAGTCGTCTGCTGCAGATGTGTCTTTAAGTCGGAAAGGGTTAGATTATTTTTCATGATTCAAATGAAGAGGTAGCAATAGTGTAGGGAAAGAAGAACTTTGCTCGTTTTGATAAATTTACCTTTTTTCCCAAAATGTTTTAAAAAACCGTTTATTGCAGACAGCTCATCATGCCTGAGTTCAAAACTAAGGTGTCTCACTCATGTAGTGAGTTACCATAGTTCTTTATTGAACCCTTTTCCCTCATATAGACGCTTTCTGACGCCTCTGCAGCAGACAGCTTTTTGAAAACATAGTGACAAAAGAAGAAATTGCACAAAACGTGCAATTTCTCCTTTTGCCACAATGTTTTCCACTTTTTGTCAAAGGTTATGTATTCCATTATAGAGATTTTCTATTTTTTGACAAAATATGTTCAAAGTCGTCTGCTGCAGATTTGTTGTATGGGGGAAAGGGTTAAGAGTCTCTTGTTTGAAGGAAAGGATAAACAAAAGTGAAGTTATACGTCTTTTTGGAATCATTCTAAAAACAGCGAGTCTCGGGGACCAATACTTGATTTGAAAATTAGTTTCACTGTTTCTGTTTCTGTTTTCTTTCTTTCCAATACTAGTGTTTGTTTCTTTTACCGCAATAAAAGTAACTAGGTCGGCTTATATATTGATCCTTAAATCTATCAATTACAATGTTGTAGATCTACAAATTAGTCACGCCGTTCGAAAGGGGGTATCTTGGCGGATTTTTGCCTCATGTATAGAATGAACACAGTCCATTCAATTAAATATTCCAATTTCTAAAGATAATCGAAATCTCATTTTATAAAATCTTCAGTAAATAAGACATCTCTCTTAACCCTTTTCCACTAGCAAACGTGTTGTGGGGACATTTTGGTTAAAATAGAAGTTGCTCTTAATTAATTAATGCGCAACTTCTACAAATGCAACAGCGTTTTATTCTCTATTCTAAAATCATCATTTCAATTATAGAGATTGTTCACATTTTGCCGAGATATTATCTAAGTCGTCTGTTGCAGAGTTTTTATAGGTTGGAAAGATATAAACTGTAATGAATGATAGGTCTATTCACACATTTATGATGGAAAGCTAGTCTTCTAACGATTTATTAGAGTAATGCAATGCTGGTATTGTAATCATACGTTATGGATTGATTCCAGTCTAGTATCTTTACTGTCCGCCTTGTTATATTATTCATATCATACTGCCAATGATTTATGAATATATCTGGGGATGAAAAACACTATATAAATATTGCATGGCTTCCAGTGTGACAGTACATATTGTCAACATGACTGTTACCCGAAGCGAAGCCGAGGTTAACAGCATTTACCCGAATGTTGACAATATGTAGTCCTACTGTCACACTGGAAGCCATGCAATATTTATTTTATTATACCGAACAAAATTACACGTTTATTCAATTTATTCTGTACCTTTGTAGGGGAGGTGAACATGGGTAGATCTACTACAATGTAACACACACATATGAATATACCGGTTAACAGTATACTGTTACATGGCACGCGCGTCTAAAAGGTGACGTTATTGTTTGAAATGACGTCATGCACGTGCATAACCAACAATTTAACGCGCGTGCCATGTAACAGTATACTGATTAACGGTTAAAAAACGTACTGTTAGCATGAGACAGTAAGAAATTGCCCATGATGAGTATATGAGAATTTAACATTATGAAAGTCACGTGAGGTATAATAAATTGATTTACTAGTGAGAAATATTTTCCCATGGGACGTAATCAGTCGCCCAGATGACTTAAAATGACGTCACGTATATTACGTAACCACATACTTCACATCACACATTCGACAAAAAAGCACCAACGGCTTCTACCTTTATGAAAATGAAATGTCAGTTGCGAGAAATGACATCATTTAGTTCAGCGATCGTAAAGATAGATCTATGTAATATATACTTGATAAACCAGTGAACGTTTAATACGAACATTCGTATCACTCGTGATTTTATTAATCATTTACAAACTCGTGCAGACGCACTCGTTTTGAACACAAACGTAAATACCCCTCGGGATAGAATTTCCGTATCAACCGTAAATATAATGTATATATGAGCCGTCCGCGAGAAAACCAACATTGTTGACTCTGCGTAAAGTATTGACCCGGATCAGCCTACGCTTGCCGCGCAGGCTAAGCAGGACAGGCACTTTTCGCCTCCTGTGGATTTTCTGTTTCAGGAAGTATTACTCTATACCTCTATCTCCATGAGACGGAATGTGTCGGCCCAGATTAGTCTGCGCAGGCTGATCTGGATCGATACACTGCGCAGAGGCCATAATGTGAGTTTTCTGGTGGAACGGCTTATATATCATTTCTGACGGAAAACTAGCCTAATGAGTTTATTGCGACGCTAAAACAAAGTTGGAGTAAACACATATTTTCAGTATATAAATATGAAGTTGACTCATGATTTAAGATTTAGATCTTCTGTTGTGTTCTCAATCAGTTATCAAAGGTATCACATATGTTTTATTGAGAAATTATCTGACTTTGTATTTTAACCCACTATACTGCAGGTATTTTATTACTTTAAATTAGCTAATCAAACAATTTAAAAAACGCGAACCATTAACCCTTTCCCTCATATAGACGCTTTCTGACGCTTCTGCAGCAGACGGCTTTTTTGAAAACATAGTGACAAAAGAAGAAATTGCTCAAAACGAGCAATTTCCCCTTTTGACACAATGTTTTCCACTTTATAGTCATAGGTTATCTATTCAATTATAGAGATTTTCTATTTATTTATAAAATATGTTCAAAACGTGCAATTTCTCCTTTTGCCACAATGTTTTCCACTTTTTGTCATAGATTATCCATTCAACTATGGAGATTTTCTATGTTTTGACAAAATAAGTTCAAAGTCGTCTGCTGCAAAATTGTCGTATGAGGGAAAGGGTTAATATACTAAACATGGATTTCCCTCCTCCTTGGCGCTCAGGATTGTTGGGTTAAACTGACTGGCTGGTGTCAGGATAGATGGACCGGTAGTGCTGGTAACTTAACCAGGAAACGCCGTGATATAGCTGAGCTTCGAAAGCGGTATAAAACACCATGGAAACAAACAAACAAACAAACAAACAAACAAACAAACAAACAAACAAACAAACAAACGAGTTTTTCCGAATAGATCCTGTCGCAAATGATGTTATTATGAGCATCGGGGTCTGGCACGCTATTAAAAAAAAATACATACTCTATGACAATAGATTTTCTTTTTTTCTTTTTTTTTTTTTTATTAGCGTGAATTATTTATTATGCGCGAAAATGACAGGTAAATTGCCCTGAGTATATGGTTTGCTGTCTGTAAGAAAAACAAAACTGGGTCACAGCGGCCTTGTGGATGTTAGTAAACATCAGCAGTTCAGGACAGATTACTTATCTTCATCCGCATATTAACTTCTTCCCCCATTCAGACGTTATTCGACGTGTCTGCAGCAGACGCTTTGTTCGGGGGGAAAAAAGTGTTGCAAAAGTTGATCTTGCTCATTATATAGAGAGAACAACTTCTGCGTTTGTCAAACTGTTTTCTATCCTATTCTGAAACTGTTCTTTCATTTTGAGGTATTTAATATTTGCCCTGCATGTTTTTCAAACTTTGCTGCAGATTATTTCCACATTTACAAGTGTTTACTGTTTACCTGATATATGTTCGACCCTTTCCCACATACAACAAATCTGCAGCAGACGACTTTGAACACATCTTGTTCAAAATCTGTATAAGTGGAAGTATAATTATTGAATGAAGTTGAATACATAGTG
Source organism: Serripes groenlandicus (assembly GCA_031761405.1). Taxonomy (NCBI): domain Eukaryota; kingdom Metazoa; phylum Mollusca; class Bivalvia; order Cardiida; family Cardiidae; genus Serripes; species Serripes groenlandicus. The sequence goes on from JASEVX010000003.1 coordinate 88,660,581, forward strand.
GCAACAATGTTTTCAGATGCGTCAGAAAGAGAAATTAAGAGATATCAGCTTTGAAAAATTTCACGAATGAAAATACGTTAGCTAGACAATTGAAAGTGGAATCAGGAATACAATAGCTAGACAATTGAACGTGGGAATCAGGAATACAATAGCTAGACAATTGAACGTGGACTCAGGAATACAATAGCTAGAAAATTGAACGTGGAATCAGGAATACAATAGCTAGACAATTGAATGTGGACTCAGGAATACAATAGCTAGACAATTGAACGTGGAATCAGGAGTACAATATCTAGACAATTGAACGTGGGAATCAGGAATACAATAGCTAGACAATCAGGAATACAATAGCTAGACAATTGAACGTGGGAATCAGGAATGCGAATTGAAAAACGGCATGTTTTGAGTATTTCTTCCCACTTTTGTTCACTCCCACAGTGTTTAACCCTTTCCCAAATATATACAACACGTCTGTAGCGGACGCCTTTCAAAACATTTAGGAAGAAATGTGTTCGGATGCACAGACCCATCTGGATCTACAGTGTTCACAGAAGCCAACGTGTACCTTTTCCCATGCACGTGCTCAAGTATTGTTTACACTCTGGAAAGGTTAGACTATGGTAAGCAGGATGAACGACCTGATATCCTGTAAGCTGTCGCTATACGAGTGACGTCCCAATGGCGGCAGTAGTTATAACAGGTATTAACATGTTTTCATGGGCAGATTCATTCGTCGACATTCCCTTTCCCTCATACGACAATTCTGCAGCAGACGACTTTGAACATATGTTGTCAGATGGATAACCTATGACTAAAAGTGGAAAACATTGTGACAAAAGGAGAAATTGCACGTTCTGTGCAATTTCTTCTTTTGTCACTATGTTTTCAAAACGCCGTCTGCTTTAACCCTTTCCCTCATACGACAATTCTGCAGCAGACGACTTTGAACATATTTTATCGAAAAATAGAAAATCTCTATAATTGAATAGATAACCTATGATTAAAAGGGGAAAACATTGTCGCAAAACGAGAAATTGCTGGTTTTGAGCAATTTCTTCTTTTGTCACTATGTTTTCAAAATACCGTCTGCTGCAGAGGCGTCAGAAAGCGTCTATATGATGGAAAGGGTTAATACTACAAATCTGCAGCAGAAGACTTCGAGAACATTTTGTAAACAAATATGGAAACTATATAACGAAAGAACAATTATTGGATAAAGTTTTAAAACATTGTGGCAAAAGGAGGAATTGGTCATTATGAGCAATTTAATATTTTGCCAAAATGTTTTCAATATGCATCTGCTGCAGAAGCATCAGAAAGCGTCTGTATGTGGAAAAAACGGTTACATATATTACACACAGGAATCTAGGCGTTTCCTGGTAGGCAGTACTACTGGTTTAGTCATCCTGAAAACGACGAGCCAGTCGTAATGCTAACCCTACTATCCCGAGCGGGGCAAGGCGGGTAAGCCAATGCTACCATGTTCAAGTATGACCCAGCCGGGGATCGAATCCGCGAGCTTTTTCAAGTCCCACTTCATTCAGTTACCTACGAATATTGACAAAGGGACAACGTCTTCTTATTTTTCAGAGGGGTGGCACGATTGCTGCAATCATGCGTCTGTGGGCAATACATGTATTTCCACGATACTTTTATTTATCGTTTTTTAGGTAAAACAATTGTAAGTATCATGATCTTAACACTTTCCCACTTGCAGAGGCATTCTGGCTCCTCTGCAGCAGACGACTTATGTTTTGAAATCATTCGAAAAAATTCTCAAGTTATCACAATATTTTGATTTGTTGTTAAGTATTTTTGTTTATTTATAGAGATGTTGCAATGTTTGGCCTAGATGTTTTCAAAGTAAGTCTGCTGTAGATGTGTTCTATATGGTAAAGGGTTAATCCTCCCACTGTTTGTTTTGTATCGCCTCAGCATACGTGTCATTAATGATCGCATGAGCTGCGTATGAGCCGTCCCGCGAGAAAAACAACTTTATCGACCCGGATCAGCCTAAGTATAACGCGCAGGCTAGCCCGGACAAACACGTTTCGCCTCCTGTGGATTTTCTGATCCCGCTGAGACGGAATGTGTAGGTCCGGATCAGTCTGCGCGGACTGCGTAGGCTGATCTGGGTCGATACAGGCCATAATGTTGGTTTTCTCGCGGGACGGCTCCTATAGCATTGTATAGCTTCTTCCTTTCCAACATGCAGACAGCTTTTGAAAACACTACGGCAAGAGAAGAAGTTGCTTAAATTATTGTTAACCCTTTACCCCATATAGTCGCATCTGCAGCAGACGACTTTTGAAAACGCTGTGGCAGGAGAAGAAATTGCGCCTAGTGAGCAATTTCTTCTTTGACCACAATGTTTTTAACACTATATATATATATATATATATAAATACTTTTATTTATATATTTATATAGATTTCAACAGTTTTTCACAGATGTTTTCAAAGTCTGTTGCAAAAATGTATGTGGAAAAGGGTTAAAAAAATCACACATATTATGCAACATCACTGGACAATTATCTAACCCTTTTCCACATACAACACGTCTGCAGCAGACGATTTTTAAATCATGCAAGCAAACATATACAACATCAGTGTAATTATTAAATAAATTGAGCATTGTGGTAAAAGGATAAATTGCATATTATCAGCTATTTCTTCTTTAACCCTTTTCCTCACATAGACGCTTTCTGACGCCTCGGCTTTTTGAAAACATAGTAACATAAGAAGAAATTGCTCAAAACGAGCTATTTCTCCTTTTGCCACAATGTTTTCAACTTTTCGTCATAGGTTATCCATTGAATTATAGAGATTTTCTATGTTTTGACAAAAAATGTTCAAAGTCGTCTGCTGCAGAATTGTCGTATGAGGGAAAGGGTTAATGCTCCACTGTTTGCAAACGCCGTCTGCTATAGATGCGTCAAAAGTCGTCTTTAAGTGGGAAAGGGTTAAAGAGTTGCCTTGACTATGCTGGTTATAGACTCCCCAGCTGGAAATGATTTTGACCAAAAGATTAGAAAAACTAGATAAACGAAGGTACAATTTCAAGATTGATAAGAAAAACATTGTTAGAAGAGGTTTAATGATGTTAATCGTGACCTACATCTTCTTTTCAAAGAATTGTTTTCAGTATTGATTAATTGCCGAGTCATCAAAATCATAGTACATGTACATCTCTATAATTGACAGTAGTGTTATTGAACAGAGGTGTAAACATTGTGACAAAAGGAGAAATTACTCCAGAAAGCGTCTGTTTGTGGGTTGACCATAATTAGGACCACGCCCATTGAAGGGTGGACCATTCTAACAACGACCGGGCAGTGCTTTCCTCGAAACCGGATCTTTAATACCCCAGTATCACCTTTTGTCACAATGGTTTTAACTCTTTAACCCTTTCCCCCATACGACAATTCTGTAGCAGACGACTTTGAACATATTTTGTAAAAAAAAGTAGAAAATCTCTATAATTGAATGGATAACCTATGACTAAAAGTGGAAAACATTGTGGCAAAAGGAGAAATTGCACGTTTTGTGCAATTTCTTCTTTTGTCACTATGTTTTCAAAAAGCCGTCTGCTGCAGAGGCGTCCGAAAGGGTCTATATGACGGAAAGGGTTAATAGTTCAACTTTCATTTATAGATATGTTCAATCAATTTGATTAGGTATTTTCTCGGTCTTTAAAACATCGAGACAATTATAAGGAAAAAGTATACAAATGAAAGTAATATTAATAGATAAACAAGAAAACATTGAAGCCTAAGGAGGATTGCTCCATGCTGAAGACAGTATGCACCACGCACTCCATACGAAAAAGCGGTCACACACCTCTGTGGCATAATGAGCAATTTACCCTTTTGCCACAATGGTCTTAACTTTATTCATTAATCAAACTTTCATTAATACAGATTTTTCATATTTTTTCCAAGATGCTTTCAAAGTCGTCTGCTGCAGATTTGTCGTATGTGGGAAAGGGTTTCACACATTAAAATAGAAGCTCCATTGTATTTGGAAGTGCTCAATTCATCCTTTTCCCGACAATGTTAACACAAATATCTTCCGCAAAGATTATGCTGAACGTTGTGTGTATCAGGAAAAGGGCCAAATCGACGATAGCTGGCTTCCAGCTGTAAGTGATAAAACTTAAAGCCAGTGCCCTTTGCAGGGCTTCAGGATTGGATTATTCAATATTGACGCAGATTCATGCAAGCTAGTCAGTCACAAAGGGAATGTTAGACTGGGAACATTCCATCCATCTTAATAATGTAGAGATACATAAAACAGAAACATTACAAACATTTAAACATGTGCATCTCTCAGAACTTGATATAATATGATCGTGCAAGCATTCACGGAGCAGAGAGATTTTATTGCTGAAATTGTAATAATACTTAAACTTAAAAGATTGGTTCCAGTCTAAGAGAAGGGGGTCCTCTTTATCATATTTGTAATGTGATACATTTTGACGTATATACAGAAGAAGACTTTTGAAAATATTGTGGCAAAAGAAGAGATTGCTCATGATGCGCTACATGTAAACCAACCATAGGACATTTTAGTCCAGTGAAGATCCAGATCAGGGACAAATTTAATAATTTCCCACGTACAACAAATCTGCAGCAAACGACTTTGACAAACACGTCAGCAACAACTTTTTTTTTTTATCTCAAAATGGAGATGTAATTATTGAATAAAGTTAAAAACAAAAACATTGTGTGGACGGAGAAATTGCGTCTGCATGTGATTTGCTATTTATAACCGTTATTGTGTGTAAACAAGTTCATATTTCCGTAAACCGAGTCTTATGACGAGCTTGTCATGCTACGTTCATTATATTACCCACAATTATTTAATAGTAGATCTATGCAATGTATACACAGTCAGCTCTATAAATACTTGATGATTGCTTATTTCATATCTAGCCCCGCGGGATGGGTAGTAGTATAATTAACATTTCCCTCATATAGACGGTTTCTGACGCCTCTGCAGCAGACGGATTTTTGAAAACATAGTGACAGAAAGAAATTGCTCAAAACGAGCAATTTCTCCTTTTGTCACAATGTTTGCTACTTTTAGTCATAGGTTATCCATTCAATTATAGAGATTTTCTATGTTTTGACAAAATATGTTCAAAGTCGTCTGCTGCAGAATTGTTGTATGAGGGAAAGGGTTAAGCAATCATATTTTAACGAATCGAGACATAAAAGCAGTGGCGAAAGTTGATAAAAATAAAATTTCAACTGTATTCAGTAAAGTTCTTTCATCTATAAGGCTTCTCCATATGTTTTTACCAAGATGTTTTAAAAGTCGTCTGCTGCATTGTTAAGTCGTGACGAATGCGATTAGTTTCAATATTTAGATGTTATAAGTTAACTTTGTGTACATAATGGATGCTGCCTGTCAATTTTGTTTCCCTTGTAATCCCAGTCTATGTTTTATGGTAGCTTGATATGCCTGGTTGTCCATGTTTTACCTACTCCCGTTTCCTAATAAACTATCCTAGGACTTTTCTTAATTAAAAAAACATTGTGAGAAAATAATTCCAATGCTGTAGATACATGCAGTAGATGGCCAACATTGCGTCATATATTAGTAAATTATTAAACGTGCGTTTAATCAAGTACCAGGATCTACTTCAAACTGGAAACAGACAACTTATTTATTTAAATCAAAACCCACAAGTTTTCTAATAGGTCAAAATGCACAAATGAGAAAAGGCGACTTCTACTCAAAGCTAGAAATACCTTTGAATGATTAAATCCGTGTTTGTCACATGCAGGAGCATTTTAACACATACATGCATAAGACGACTTTTGAAAACATTGTGGACAAAATGAGAAATTTGTCGGAATGAGCAATCTATTATTTTTCCAGAATATCTTCAACTCTACGCAATAAATATACTTTCATATATAAAGATTGTCATATGTTTTCAAAGTCGTATGTTTCAAATATTTAATATCTCGGAAAATCTTAAAATGATAGTAAATTAAAAAAAAAATCTGGGTCGTATTCGAGTCTATGTCTGTCTAGGTAGAGATATAAATGTGTTTATCCATTATTTTATATTTTTTTTTTATCTAAATTGAATATGCAAAATGGTACGTTAGCTTTACCCTTTCCCACACCAGAAAATCTGCAACAGACGCCTTTTGAAAACAGAAAGATAACATTAACACTTTCCCTCATACGACAATTCTGCAGCAGACGACTTTGAACGTATTGTATTTTGTCAAAAAAAAGAAAATCTTAATAATTGAATGGATAACCTATGACAACAAGTGGAAAACATTGTGGCAAAAGGAGAAATTTGCACGTTTTGTGCAATTTCTTCTTTTGTCACTATGTTTTCAAAAAGACGTCTGCTGCAGAGGCGTCAGAAAGCGTCTATATGAGGGAAAGGGTTAAGGTAAAGCTATAATGAAAGAATACTTACTGAACAGAGTTGGACTCATTGTGATCAAAGTAGACATTCCGCCTTACCGTTTTCAAAAAGTCGTCTGCTGCAAATGCGTCAAAACGCGTCTATATATTCGAAAGGGTTAACCCTTTCCCTCATATAGACGCTTTTTGACGCCTCTGCAGCAGATGGCTTTTTGAAAACATAGTGACAAAAGAAGAAATTGCTCAAAACGATTTTCCATCTTTTGACAAAATATGTTCAAAGTTGTCTGCTGCAGAATTGTCGAATGAGGGAAAGGGTTAAAAGATAACACCTCTGGCAATTTTATGGTTGACATGGTCCGTATCAATTTTCATTTATTCAAACGTCATTGGTATGGTTTATATTGTATTAATGACGCTACATTATTCAATCTGAATGTTATTACTTCATATAGAAAACAACAAAATGCCGCATCAAGCGTTTTAGGGGTCTTATTGCCTGTGTAAACTCTGTGTTTAAATGTTGTGTGGAGTGCTGGTATGAGAAAGCCAGGAAACACGCGAGTAGGTGAACTGGCCGACGTGATATGACTTAATAATTGTTGAAAACGGCGTTAAAACCCAAATTAATCAATATATACTATTGCCTAATATAAATTTCTTTAAACATGCTATGACTAATTGGCGAACAGTACAGCGCGCTCTGACTGCGATAGCTTATCTGGTTATACAATGTTTGCAAATGCCGAATGGGTGGTACTCACAGAGCGCTCCCAAATATGCATATACTTCTTATGTTCCAGAGGTTTATTTTTTCGAAGCATGCCGTTCTTGTTTTCTCCTCTGCAGTAGACAACGTGGAATTATTTACAAACAAATGAACAATTTCCCTTTTGTCCCCGACTTCAAAATGTCCACAAGTCACAATTGTTTTCTAAGAGCAGACGAACTTAAAATATCACATCAAAAATTATTAAAAATATAATTCTAGATAAAGACTTAAACAACAGTCTTTATAATAACAGCGTATATGTCGGTATTTAATCAACTTCCTCCATATTATTTCATAAGTCAAAGGGAAGTAACTCGAAAATTAAATGGCATATCAACGTAAATTTTCATTGTTCACAAGACCGAACTTCCGTCCGCAAAAAATAACTAAATCCAGAAAAGTGTTTGCTTTATCGACTGGATCTTTGTTATATGCCACCAGTTATCATGTTCGGTCGCCATTCGCTGAACACATGTTTGCGGTCGGTGCGAAACTTATAAAATTGCGTTGAACATGTCGTTCTGGTTGTAAATTATATATCGGCATGTTTGAACACAAATAACGTGATAATTTTGTAATCATTCATGGAAAATTACTAGAAACATTTTCATTCAGAGATGAAAATCATAATGCGAAATTGATTTTTGAATTTTCTCTCAATCATTTCATATGGCATTTGCTGTAGTGATGTTGTTATTAGACAACCATCATGCCTGAAATAATCTAATAAGAGGAAGTTTTCTTTTCAAAATGACAAAATAATTCTCCAAAAATTGTCTGCAAACAGGAAAGGACCAAGGGGACACACACAAACAATTGTCATCACAATTTATCATATGGTTGAAGACATTTTTGACGAAAAGTATGAATATTTGCAGGAAGGACGAAAATGGGAAACCAGGGAGGGAAAGCGATTACTACCACTTTTTTAAAAAAGTCTTTGGTATGCCACGGCCTAGGATCGAACCCTAGACCTCCCGCAACCGAAACAGATGCTCTACTACTACACCATGCAGAGGGTCAAAACCTTGTTTTACAATGAATCCGCCGTGGTCGAGTGGTTAGCGTCGGGGATTTAAAACCGGGCATCCCGGGTTCGATCCCCTGTCGCGGCTCAACAGTCATGGTGGAGTGCTCTTTGGAAAGGCACATTACCCTAGTACTGGCTTGTTTACCAAGGGAGGAATCCGCTGTGGTCGAGTGGTTAGCGTCGGGGATTTCGAAACCGGGTGTCCCGGGTTCGATCCCCAGTCGCGGAACTACGGTCATGGTGGAGTGCCCTTGGGCAAGGCACATTTTCTAGCCTAGTACAGGTTTGTTTACCCAGGGATTATGAATAATTAAATTTATTTGCGCGCTAAATGACCTTAGCTGTCGATGCGCCATAAAACAATATACATTCATTGTTTACCCAGGGATCATGAATATAAGTGAACCGTTTCGCCGTGATGTAACTGAAATAATGTTGAAAGCGGCGTAACATCCTAATAAAAACAAAGCTATCTTACATCGATTGTGCAACAAGCTTTCAGCTTATATAAAGTACTCGTGATCATGGGATTCGAACCAGGGACCTTTGTTAGGGGAGTCCGACACTGCACCACTGAATTGCATTGTCCTCGAACATGTACAGGTACATGAGTATTGGAAAATTGCCGATGTATCCAATTGGTTCTGCTTGTGGAAAATTGTCGAAACTGGTCTTATTTTTACCATTTCCCACATATAGACGCCTCTGCAGCAAACTAGTGAATACATTGTGGCAAAAAAAGAAATTGCATTTAGTCAACACAATTTAATAATTACACCTTTATTTACATAGGTTTTCAATATATTTACCTAGATGTTTTCAAAGTCGTCTTCTGCAGATTTGCTGTATGTGGGAAAGGGTTAACAATCAAACAACAAGGAACAGTTCATTGATCACTTGTATTACATGAAAAAATAGTAAATAATAATCATAGAGATAATAGGAAAAACAAAATTTACAAAATCAGACACTTCCATTAACCATACACTGAAAAACAGCTCAAAATACTTGGTTATAACTTATCAGACTTTTAATTGCAGACTTGGTAAACCTTTACTCGATATGATAATTTAAGTCATCTGCTTTGAAAACATTGGAGCAAAAAAAGTTATTAGGAAATTCCAAATGTTCATGAAAAGGTCGAATATGAGATATTGCTAAATTATCTTTATCATGGGTTGGTAAACAGTCATAAAAGTACAGACATCGCTCTATTGGTTGGCAGAAAGACATGCCTGTGGCACAAACCATCAACCTCATGCATAATCTAACATAAATACATGCACAACATTTATAGCGCTAAATTGCTGTAAGAGTGCATACAGCACACATAAATAACATAACTCATATAGCAGTCAAAGACAAATAACAAAAAATAACCTTGCAGCACAAATTGAAAAAGAACATCTTCCTAGCATCAACACTAATAACAAATAAATACGCAAAAAGGCATGCATATGTATCACCTGCTAATGAGTCAAAGCTTACAGAGAAACATATGAGAAGTTGTGTGTCAGTCTGCAAAGGAAGGGAGCTGACATGGCAGGTCAAAGCATGATTGGCAGACAGAGGGGCTAAGAGGTGATCAAACCTTAAAAGTGCTGAACTCAAGAAAATAGATATTTTGTCAAAGTTTAAAAACTGTTCAAAAGTTGTCTTGAAATATTAGAATCATGGGTCTGGTATAAAATTAGAGTAATAATTTCACTTTCCGGTACAATACACATCGAAATATTTATTGTTTATGTTTCATTTTAACTGGGTAGACATACCCAGCAAGTCATTTTACATTTTAATGATTTTCAATTGACAACATTTACTGCGGAAATAGTTTATTACTATTTATTACTTACTTTGTTGTCACTATTAGCAATATTTGCAGAAGTTTCAAAATTTAGACGTTATAAGTTAAAATTTTGATCTCTATATGGAGTTCAGCACCTTTAAGAATCACCCTTCTGATGCAGGTGACACATACATTCAATGTCAGGCTATTTCAAACATAAAAACAAATTCTCTGCTATCTTCTTCTTTTTCTGATTTTGTTTACCCTCGCATTCGGCTAAAAAGCTAGCTGTGATGCGGGTATGTATTTATACAGAATCAATAAACTTGCATAATTAAAAGGGAGGTAATCATGCAAACATAGTCTAAAAAAAAATAATCAAATACAATGATGGCTTCTAGGGAAATCATTGAATCTACATCTTGTTACAAGATATAGTAACAACTGTTTTGCATGTAGCCCACAACATTTAGTTCTTTGGGTACAATTAATCAGTGCATATTTGTTACAGAAACAAATTGAGTTTTTACTCCAATCCCCCTTCTAATTATGCATTTTCCCCATTTCATTTTTTAGAAATATAGCAAAACAAAAACAAAAACCTGCAATTGTCAGCATAACGTCAAACACTGATCATTTGTTTTTAGGAAATGCATTTTTTAAATTTACCCTTTACCTGATATTGACGACTTAAAATATCTCTGCAACAGTCAACTATTGAAAACATTATGAAAATAGGAGAATTTCTCTTTTTCCCGCACTATTTTTTTTTAACTCTGTACCAAAATAGTACTTCTGATTTTCCAGGATGTTACTTCTTTCCTTATATGTCTTAACCCTTTCCCTCATATAGACGATTTCTAATGCCTCTGCAGCAGACAGCTTTTTGAAAACATAGTGACAAAAGAAGAAATTGCTCAAAACGAGCAATTTCTCCTTTTGCCACAATGTTTTCCACTTCTAGTCATATGTCATCCATTTAATTATAGAGATTTTCTATTTTTTGACAAAATATTTTCAAAGTCGTCTGCTGCAGAATTGTTGTATGAGAGAACAGGTTAAGAACAGAGTACTTTATAAATATCAGGTAAACAGTTGAGGGAAACAAGACAATCTATCACAGATTTAATACATTTAATACAGAATATATCAATTACACTAAAAACATAACTGAAACACCTTATTGTACCTGTTCAAAACAGATGCCTTTAGACACACCTGAAGCAGACAACTTTTTACAAACATTGTGACAAAAGGTAAAACTCACTTATGAGCAATTTCTCCTTTTGCTGCAGACCTTTTCAAAGATGTGTGCTGCAGATTGGTGTTAAGTGGGAAAGGGTTACCTAGCATATTTCAAAGTTGTGTCTCAGCATATTTTATATGTTATTACGATCAAGTTTGATGTCGCTGAATTTTGTACATACGATTAAGTGGGAGTGAAGGTATTTAATATTAGTTAACCCTTTCTTACATACCACAAGTCTGCAAAGTACAAGTTTGAAAACATTTAAGGAAAAATACTATATCTAGAATATAAAGTATAATTATTAAACAGAGCTAAAAACCACTTTGTCAAATGGAGTAATTTATCATTCTGCGTATGTTTTCCTTTGCCAAAGTTTTAAGAAGTCTGCATGTGGGAGATGGTTAACTAGAAACTCTACAGGAAGCAAATATATTGCAGCAGGAGTGAGTTTGTAGATAACGTATGGATATATAAGAACTTCATATTTAACGAAAAATACTCTCATTGTTTTAATCACTGTTTTGTAACAAAGAAAAACATCACACAACTCTTTAGCCCTTTCCCACATAGAGACACCTCTGCAGCAGACGACTTTTGAAAACATTGTGGCAAAAGGGGAAATGCTCATAATGAGCAATTTCTCAATTCACCACAATGTTTTCAACTTTGTTTAATGATTAAACTTTCATAATTAGAGATTTTCCTCATTTTTCCTGTATTTTTTTTAAGTTGTCTGCCACAAATTTGTTGTATATGGGAAAGGGTTAAGTTAAAAATTGACCTGTCAGTCTTGACCAGTTAGATAAAATATAACTGAATTTTGAACATTGGGTCAATCAAAACCTCCATGAATGAAAGAAAAGTTATTGAATAGTGTGACAAACATTAAGGCAAAAGGAGAAATTACATAGTTTAACCCTTTCCCTCATATAGATGCCTCTGCAGCAGACAGCTTTTTGAAAACATAGTGACAAAAGGAAGAAATTGCTCATAGTCATAGCTTTTGGTCATAGGTTATCCATTCAATTATGGAGATTTTCTATTTTTTGACAAAAGATGTTCAAAGTCGTCTGCTGCAGAATTGTTGAATGAGCGAAAGGGTAAATACAGATGAATAATAATGCCTCTACAAAAAATCATCACGACAAAAAGAGAATTGGTTTAAAACAAACAATTTCTCCTTTTCCAACAACTTTTTTATTAACCCTTTACCTCATACACCAATTTTGCAGCAGACGACTTTGAACATATTTTGCAGAGGCGTCAGAAAGCATCTATATGAGGGAAAGGGTTAAACTGTATCAAATTTATACTTTTTCAGCGAATACATTTGAACCGCGGACAATTTTTTAGGAGATGATATGTCGCAAAAAGTGACAAACTCTTACTCAAAACCATGCTTTCAAGGATACAATTACAATGAGTATCCTGAAAATAAAGTTTGAACATGCTCTCGAAGTAAGGGATCCTGTTTACACCAGTTTATCGCATAGCTCTTAACAAGGTAGTTTTTCTTGTGCTTAAATCCTTATCAGACATTCAAACCCTATGTTGTGGGTGCTAAAAATATTTGATTGTTTGATTGGGGTTTTCAACAAATTTTCAGCCATATCACAAATAGGCCAGTTCACCTACCTATGTGTTTCCTGGCTTTCTCACACCAGTACTCCACACAACAGTCTTTCCAAGCAACTGGCAACTTTTCCACATAGATTTTTAACAGTTAGCCCATTGGTAGAAACATCGGAAAGAAGGTTTTGAATTCACAATGAATGACACAATACTTTTGAAACCACAACAAAGGTTGTTTTTTAATATAGAAACAAGAGAGATACTGTGGTACAGAGGTCTGTATATTCCTCAGTTAATAAGCGTTCTGTTAACTTTCTACAGCTATGGCACTAAAGTATCTATTCTTTATCTCCACTGCTGCTGTGGGTAGCCTGGACCTTGTTGTGGGTAGGGATAATTCTGCTGTTGGGGGTAAGGATTATAGCCCTGTGGTGGTGGTTGACCCTGTCCAGGGTAACCTGGGGGCTGTTGACCTGGGTGCTGTTGACCTGGGTGCTGTTGACCTGGGGGCTGTTGACCTGGTTGGCCTGGGTAACCTAAAATATAAAAATCAAGAGTTTATACTACCAAATATAATGACTTTTAATATAATGAAGTAGTTAACTGATAGTAAACTAGGCACTATTTATAGATCTGTAAAATATGTACTAGCAAAATCATAATTATTTCAAGATAAAACTTGGCGCTCAGGGCTGCGGGGTTAACAATTGCATCAGATGACTTTGAAAATTTCTGGACAAACATATGGAACTTTTGGCCATAATGTCTGCTGCAGAGGCATTAGAAAGTGTCTGTATGAGGCAAAGGGTTAAACTAATTTAGAATGATTGTTGAATATTGGCCCAGATAGAAAAAACAGCACAAACACTCTACTCACCTTGAGGGGCCATCTGAGGGTACCCGCCTCCCATATATGGATTGTAGGCGTTATAGGATGATGGCATTGGAGGCATGGACATTGAAAAGTTCTGTGCTGGGTATGGGGCTCCCCAGGTTTGTCCAGGTGCTGGAATAAACATATAGAAAATAAGGACTTAACCCTTTCCCCATGTATAGACGCTTTCTGATGCGCATGAAGCAAATGACTTTTGAAAACATTGTGGCAAAACGAGAAATTGCTCATTATGAGCAATTTCCACTTTTTTGCCACAATATTTTCAACTCTATTTGATAATAACTCTTTCTTTAGTATAAATTTACAATATTTTTGCTTAAATGTTTTCAAAGTCGTCTGCTGCAGATTCGTCGTATGTGGGGAAGGGTTAACCCTTTCCCTCATACGACAATTCTGCAGCAGACGACTTTGAACATATTTTGTCAAAAAATGGAAAATCTCTTTAATTGAATGGATAACCTATGACTAAAAGTGGAAAACATTGTGGCGAAAGGAGAAATTGCACGTTTTGTGCAATTTCTTCTTTTGTCACTATGTTTTCAAAAAGCCGTCTGCTGCAGACGCGTCAGAAAGCGTTTATATGAGGGGAAGGGTTAAGTACAAGAATTATTTTTTTCCCAATTCACACAAACAACAACAGCAAACACATTTGAAAATATCTTGGCAAAACCATTGAAACTCTGGTGGTCTTCTTTTAACCCTTTCCCTCATACAACAATTCTGCAGCAGACGATTTTGAACATATTATGTCAAAAAATAGAAAATATCTATAATTGAATGGATAACCTATGACTAAAAGTGGAAAACATTGTGGTAAAAGGAGAAATTGCTTGTTTTGAGAATTTTCTTCTTTTGTCACCATGTTTTCAAAAAGCCCTCTGCTGCCGAGGCGTAAGAAAGCATCTATATAAGGGAAAGGGTTAAAATTATCCAAAGATTTAACCTATTTTCCCAACATAGGAAAAATCTGCTGCAGATGACGTCGAAAACACCTGTACTACTACTGGGCAACATTTTTATAAACCTATTAATAAAAGTGTAATAATTGAATAGAGTTGAAACATTGTGGCAAAAAGAGATACAGGAATTTCTTTTGTTGTCACAATATTTTCAAAAAGTCATCAGATGCAGATGTGTTTGCAAGAGGGAAAGAGTTAATGAGCAAACGACTAGTTCCATGATTTTTTTCAGAATTGTTCCAGTCTATTACAGACCTGTGTGAACCCTTTGAATGTTATCAATAGCTTTGCCAAAGGTTAGAAGAACTCAAAATTCTTTCAAAATTTGTTTAGATCACTTATTATTATTTTTATTCATAATTTCCAAGTCACAGGCAACTTTGGACCTGATGCAGCAAATAGGTTAGCTTTTCGTAACATTGTTGGAAAAAGTGGAAATCACCTATATTGAGCAATTTCTCACTTTCCATCACATTTTCCTCAAAATATGTATATATTTAACCTGATTTTCCTTCTTTTTTTTTCAACAGATGGTTGAACCTTTTCACACTTGTATGCACTTTCCGACGCCTTCGCAGCAGTCTTTTGAAAACATTCAAACAGCGCTCACGTTAATGGACGTATTGGGCGTTTTTACGCGCGAAAAGGCAAATCTGGTGAAATGTATCTATATTTGAATCAAATATAGATACATTTCACCAGATTTGCCTTTTTTTTTTCCACAGATGTTTGAACCTGTTCCGACCTTATACGCGCCTTATGACACCTCCGCAGGAGTGGTCTTTTGAAAACATTGTGACAAAAGGAGAAATTGCTCAAAACATACAGTTTCTCCATTTGTCACAATGTTTTCAACTTTGTGCAGAAAGTTTACCTTCAGTTATAGATTTTCTATAATTTTGCTAAGATGTTTTCAAAATTATCTGCTGTAGATTTGTTGTCGGTGGGAAAGGGTTAGAGGTGAAAAAGAAAATACAATAATGCTCTCCTTATAAAGAAAAGAATTACCATTGTTGGCTTCAATGTATTTTGCCTGGATGTATGATATAAAGAATGCATGATTTATTAACACTTTCCCGCATACAACAATTCCGCAGCAGACGACTTTGAACATATTTTGTCAAAAAATAGAAAATCTCTTTAATTGAATGGATAACCTATGACAAAAAGTGGAATACATTGTGGCAAAAGGAGAAAATGCTTGTTTTGAGCAATTTCTTCTTTTCTCACTATGTTTTCAAAAAGCTGTCAGACTGCAGAGGCATCAGAAAGCGTCTATATGAGGGAAAGGGTTAAGATTAATTATAACACTTTCCAATTTCCAACATACAACAATTCTGCAGAAAGGCGATTTTGTCCAGGTCTTGCACATTTTTGAAAATCCCTATAAATGAAAGAAAAAATTATAGAAAAAGAGTCGAAAAATCATATTGACAAAAGGACAAATTTCTCATTATTTTTCTACAAGGCAGATGCCTAAAATACATCTGCAAGAGGGGTGGGGTTATAAATGTCATATCAAGTAAATGTTTAATATTGATATACATGTACTACATGACATATTAACCCCTTCCTACATACAAGAATTCTACAGCAGATGACTTTGAAAACTTCTAGCCAAAGACACAGACAATTTCTTTAAAGGTAGGTGTAATTACACAAAAGGTTGAAAACGTTGTGGCAAAGGAAGAAATTGAGCAATTTCTCATTTTTTCACAATGTTTTTTCAAAGTTGTCTGCTGAAGAGGTGCCATAAAGGGTCTATATGTTGGAAAGGGTTAGGAACATAGATATAACCAGGGATATACATGTACTCACCATAGTTTTGTGCAGGGGGTTGAGAAGGGATTGAGGGAGGAGCACTGGGTCCACCTGGAAATGAAGGAGTGTGAGAGCTACACAACAATGATAAATACACAGAGAAAGAGAGCTGACAATGAAAGCAGAGAATCATTGAATTTAATATTGAACTGATTTTAGCTGAAATAGTTGCCATTTTCAACAGTATTTCAATAATATTACGACAGCAGCAAGTTCACATTTCAAGAAAAAGATTGATAAGTTTGACATAATATATCGAGGGCTTGGTGTGAAACGGTTGCGACTAAAATTTGTATTGTTTTACCATTGTTAATCACCTTGCCATAAAGCCTTTATAATCGTTAAATCATTTTTCTTGGTAAACAATGGAAATTTAGGTGCCATTGCTCATTCTGAGCAATGGCTCCTAAATTTGCATTGTTTATAAAGGGGTCAAAATTGCCCCTAAACCAGGGCTTTCAAAATAGGTCTTTAGCTGCAACAGTTTCACGCCAAGCCCTCGATAAAAAACTGACAAACTGCATAAATACACAAAGTCAATTGTCATTGAACCTTTCCCACATACAACAAATCTGCAGCAGATTACATTGAAATCTTGAAGGCAAATATGTGAAAAATCTCTACAAATAAAGGTAAAATTACTGAAGAAAGTTGAAAACGTTGTGACGAATGGAGAAATTTCTCCTTTTGTCACAACTATTTCAAAAGTCATCTGCTGCAGAGGCATCAGACAGATAGTAAATGTGGGAAAGCATTAAACACTCCGATTGATTTCCCTGGAGCAGTGCTTGCTATTTAAAATATACAGTATGATAAAAATAAATATACATTAAAAACTTTGTGGTTATTACAAAATAAACATGCAGAGTAACCAATAATGAAAGCTCAGAATATTATAGAAACTACAACACAATAGTCATGCAGTAATTACAAAGAAAGAACAAGAGAAAAGCTTTTAGGCAATAAAAAAAAAACCATCTGTGAACCTGTTGCTTTTTAGTTACATTGCTTTATTTTGAGGTGTAAGTTAATAGTCTTTTATTATTTAAGGACTAATAAGCCATTCAGTTAAGTGTGGAAAACAGTATGGATAGGGGAGAAATTGCTTGTTTTGAGCAATTTTTCCAATTCAACAATGTTTTCAAAAGTCATCTGTTTCATGGAAAAGGTTTAATAATAACAAGGATAACTAGAACTATCAATGAAGATGATAAATACCCCTAAAACAGCACCTTGACCTACACCATAACTTAATAAGTAAAACGGCCATGTAAAATAACATGCAAGTGTAAGACCTTTGGGATATGCATATCTCCTCTTGGTATAGAAGCTTCATGTAAAATTTATTGAATTCCACCAAGTGGTTTGTAAGAAATAGGCCGGACAAAATATGACTTCCGGCCGACCGACAGACAGACATCCCGACACAGTGACTCCTATATACACCCTCTTCTTCGAAGAGGGTATAATAATTTCTCTTTGCAGAAATTAAGATTTGCATGCAGAGTTAATAACATTGAGTTAAAGTGAGAAATTGCTCATTTGAACAATATCTACTATGGGTAAAAGTTAAATACAAAATATTTTGTTAATGTCTTGGAATGATACCTCTATTATGATAACAGACTCCCTTTAAATATGGGACAAATTCTGCTTATGAGGGAAATGGTTAATTAAAGTAGGTAGAGATATGGGTTACATGCTCTTGTTTCTTGTACCTGTATTACTAGGAGGCCCTGTGGCTGATGGCTGTGACGGAGCTGATGATGATGTAATGGTGGGTGGTGGTGGCCGCGGGGGTGCCTCTTGTCTCGCTAGAATTGTCAAACAGTTTACATAAAATAGCTCTTAGAGACCAAACACATCATGTGACTTAATAAGTCATTAAATTGTTTCGTCATGCAAAAAAAGTTCTGAATGTTTGCAGAATGCTGTTAGACCCCAGTCATACATAGTGGGATAAGGGTTTAACCCTTTCCCATATACAACAAATCTGCAGCAGAGGACTTTGAAAACATGGTGACAAAAACACGGAAAATCTTCATAAAAGATGGCTTAATTATTAAATAAAGTTCACAACATTGTGGCCAAAGGCGAAATTGCTCATCATGAGCAATATCGCCTTTGGCCACAATGTTTTCAAAAGTCGTCTGCTGCGTCTACAGCTGGGAAAGGGTTAATAAGTCATTCAATTGTTTCTTCATGTAAAACTGTTGTGTAGTAATTAAGTGTTTTTTTATTTACCAGCAAGCTTAATCCCTATTTCCTTGTAATTGAGACTTAGTATAATAGATTCACCCCTTTCCCACATACAAAATAAAATCTGCAGCAGATGACTTCAAAAAACATCTAGGCAAACATAATGTTAAATCTCTACAAATCAAATGGTAATTATCAAACTGACTTGATAACATTGTGACTAAAGAAGAAATTGCTTCTATTTTTTTTTCATTTTGCCATTATGCTTTCAATAAATAGATATGTCATTAACCCTTTCCCTTATATAGACGCTTTCTAACGCCTCTGCAGCAGACGGCTTTTTGAAAACATTGTGACAAAAGAAGAAATTGCACAAAACGTGCAATTTCTCCTTTTGCCACAATGTTTTCCACTCTTTGTCATAGGTTATCCATTCAATTATGGAGATTTTCTATGTTTTGACAAAATACATTCAAATTCGTCTGCTGCAGAATTGTCGAATGAGGGAAAGGGTTAATGTCAAAATGGGTCTGCGTATGGAAAAGAAGTAAATGCAAAATAAAGCTGAAATAGCTAATTATCCACTCTCAACATAATCTTCCCCAGAATTTTGCTGTCATAAATTAGTTTTCATTAATTAAAATCTGTAACATACTAAAGTAGATATATATTTTGTTGTAAGTGAATTTTGTTTTTTGGGGAATAGAAGAGAAATGGGACCTAACAAAGAGTTTAGCCAACAACAAAGTGCATAAACCATCAAAATAAAATTAAAATAATATATCAAACATTTCCTTCGTAGAACACAATGTGTTTCCAGATGAACAATATCAAAGAAACCCACAGTCACATACAATATGCAGTGGGAAACATAACATGCATGTACCATTACAAGAGATAGTGAAATGTTTTTAAGTATGAATATACAGTATTGCTTGTCAACCATTTTCAAAACATTTAGATTTAACACTTTCCGACAAGCGAAAGCAAATGAAGTAGATGACTTTTAAAAACATTGTGGCAAAATGAGAAATTGCTCAAAGAGCATTTTTTCATTTTTGGCTTAATATTATCAACACTCTAGTCAATAATTACACATGTATTTATATCTTAACCCTTTCCCTCATGTAGACGCTTTCTGACGCCTCTGCAGCAGACGGCTTTTGAAAACATGGCGACTAAAGAAGAAATTGCTCAAAACAAGCAATTTCTTCTTTTGTTACCTCTTATTCAATTATTGTTTTTTCATATAAAAGGATTTTCTGTGCTTTTGCCTAGACGATTTCAAAGTCGTCTGCTGCAGATTTGTTGTATGTGGGAAAGGTTTAATAGAGATTTACCAAATTTTTGAATGAAAAATGACTAATTTAGATCTATGAAGAACAGTATTTAACAACTTAAAGCAACATGTGTATGACAGCTGTAGATAAAGGAAAATTTATAGATGCTTAACTGTAAAAGTATTGATGACCGAGTGCAACACAATAATAGGCCTACAGTATTACATATCACTTTCTGTATGGCCTTTTTCCCCAATATAGATGCATGTCACCTATGCTACATGTCCAGCCGGAGAAGCTCCCGCATTAATCCTGGGATCAGGAGTTTGAACCCGGCTCTGCCATTTATCTTTCCAATGGTTGACAAAAGTCATTCTGACTAGCACCATTTGACTAGATAGTCTTATTCAGTCTATGTGAGAAGGTACACATTTGCCTGCGAAGAGTTTGGTGTGGAGTACTGGTGTGTGGAAGCCAGGAAACACTAATGGGAACATGTTGCCACAACATAAATGAAATACCATTGAAAATGGCGTTCACCTTCAATCAATCTATCAACCTAACAGCAGATGCTTTTTGAAAAAGGGTCTTCCAGTTGCTTTCATGAAACAATAACAGATAAACTGTTCTTGATAAACTTTTGCGAGATGTGCATTTCTATAAAACAAGAGTTTTTGAAAGAACAAAGGTGTTGCCTGCCAAAAAAAAGAAAGTTAACAGATAATTAAAATCACTATTTAGATCAGTTTTAGAACAACAGAATGATTTATTTTTTCAAAGTTCCTCCCATATCTACAGCTCTAAGTGAATAACAAATTGGGTATCTAATTCTTGTTTAACCATTTCCCTCATATAGACGCTTTCTGACGCCTCCCCAGCAGACAGCTTTTTGAAAACATAGTGACAAAAGAAGAAATTGCACAAAACGTGCAATTTCTCCTTTTGCCACAATGTTCTCCACCTTTTGTCATGTTATCCATTCAATTATAGAGATTTTCTATTTTTTGACAAAAAATGTTCAAAGTCATCTGCTGCAGAATTGTTGTATGAGGGAAAGGGTTAAAATAAAATAAAAATGGTGCACACATGAACTAAAAAGACTTGTCAATTAACCAACAAAACATGCAGGTGTCATCTACAACTACCAGACCTCTAGAAAATGGGATCATTTCATAATATGTAATCTTTATTTGACTTCGAAACCCTAAGTTATGGGTAATCAATAGAATCCTCTTATTGAGACGGTTCATTTAACCCTTTCCCACTTAAAGACACATTCTGACACATCTGCAGGAGACCACGTTTGAAAACACTGTTGCAAAAGGAGAAATTGCTCATAATGATTAATTTCTCCATTTGCCACAATTTATGGAGAATTTTTTAATTTTTGCAAGGATGCTTTCAAAGTTGTCTGCTGCAGATTGTTTACTTATGGGAAAGGGTTAAGTAACACAACACATGGTTTTATAGAAGTAACAAGAGTGATATTGCTTTTATCTAGGTCTCATTAGCTATAATAAATATACATAATTCAAAGTACATTGTAACCTCTCTTGAGAAACACCAGACAGAAGCAGAAATATGTTGCTGTTCCAGAGAGGTGGTCCCCTGAAGACAAAACTATGGAAAATATATATAAATGAAAGTTTAATTATTGAATTAAGTTGAAAACGTGGTAAATGGAGAAATTGCTCATTATAAACAAAACGATACAATGTTTTCAAAAGTCATCTACTGCAAACTAGAACTATCACTGAAGATGATAAATACCACCAAAACAGCACCTTGACCTACACCATAACTTAACAAGAAAAAGTAACAAAGGGCAATAACTCTATAATTATGTAAATTAGAGTTATGGTTCTTGTACACTGAACTTCCTCTGATTATGCTCTACCATTGTATGCAGTTTTATTAGATTCCATCTGTTAGTTATTAAGTAATTCTCCGGACAAGAAAAAGTAACAAAGGGCAATAACTATGTATTTAGATTAAATAGAGTTATGGTTTCTGTACACTGCACTTCCTCTCAATGTGTTGTATCATCCTATGAAGTTTTATTAAATTCCAACAATTAGTTTTAAAGTTATGCTCCGGACAAGACTCTACGAATATGAAAAAGTAACAAAGGGCAATAACTCTGTAATTATGTAAAGTAGAGTTATGTTTCTTGTACACTGCACTTCCTCTTATTATGCTCTACCATTATATGTAGTTTTATTAGATTCCATCTATTAGTTATTAAGTAATTCTACGGACAAGAAAAAGTAACAAAGGGCAATAACTCTGTATTTAGATAAAATAGAGTTATGGTTCTTGTACACCGCACTTCCTCTCAATGTGTTGTATCATCCTATGAAGTTTTATTAAATTCCAACAATTTGTTTTAAAGTTATGCTCTGGACAAGACTCTACGAATAAGAAAAAGTAACAAAGGGCAATAACTCTGTAATTATGTAAATTAGAGTTATGGTTCTTGTACACTGCACTTCCTCTGATTATGCACTACCATTGTATGCAGTTTTATTAGATTCCATTTGTTAGTTATTAAGTAATTCTCCGGACAAGAAAAAGTAACAAAGGGCAATTACTCTGTATTTAGATTAAATAGAGTTATGGTTCCTGTACACTGCACTTCCTCTCAATGTGTTGTATCATCCAATGAAGTTTTAATAAATTCCAAGAATCAGTTTTAAAGTTATGCTCTGGACAAGACTCTACGAATAAGAAAAAGTAACAAAGGGCAATAACTCTGTAATTATGTAAATTAGAGTTATGGTTCTTGTACACTGCACTTCCTCTGATTATGCTCTACCATTGTATGCAGTTTTATTAGATTCCATCTGTTAGTTATTAAGTAATTCTCCGGACAGGAAAAAGTAACAAAGGGCAATAACTCTGTATTTAGATAAAATAGAGTTATGGTTCCTATACACCGCACTTCCTCTCAATGTGTTGTATCATCCTATGAAGTTTCGTTCAAATCCTATGTTGCATTGTTAAGATATGGTCCGGACAAAATATGGCTTCCGACCGACCGACCGACCGACCGACACAGTGACTCCTATATACCCCCCCAAAACTTTGTTTTTTGGGGGTATAATGAGAGCAGATTTATGTGTTGTTCTAGAGAGTTTTTTGTTACCCAGATGTGCTATTTTAAGAGGTTGTAATGTACATGTACCGAGTGATTAACAACTTACTAGTCGGTGGTTGTTGGTAGTTAGGTTGTGATGGCGGCGGGCCAGTTGGCTGTCTCGCTATCGATTTCTGTAAATCGGCCATGAGCTCATCTTTCTCAGTCTTTCTTGCAAAACTGAAGTCAGATATCTTGTTTTGTAATCTGACCAGCAGGGGTGTTAGGTCATTGTAAAACTGGAACGAAACATAACAAAAACTCATTATTAACCCTTTTTCAACATAGAACAAATTTGCAGCAGACGACTTTGAAACACCGGACAAAAAGGTGAAAAATCTCTGTAAGTCGAGGAATAATAACTGAATATGGTTGAAAAGGTGTGAAGAAAGGTCAACTTGCTCATTATGAGCAATTTCTCCTTTCGTCACAATGTTTTCAAAAGTCATCAGAAAGCGTCTGTATCAGGTAAAAGGGTTAAAAGTAACTCTTACCCTGCTGTATCAAATCTCATTCAAATCCCACTAAAATACTTCAGTATGGAATATTGGATCAGACAAAACTGCATAAAAGGTCGTCTCAAATTGACCCTATAAATTTAAATATCTATGGGCAGGTTCTCAGTTTACTGTGAAATGTACATGCAACTCTCTGTCGTCATAGTTTCTCTATCTCCTTTATCTATATGAGTTGCTACCAAAAGATTTGCGAGGCGACATTTTGATTGACTGATGTTAAAGTGAATCTGAGATGATCTTTAATGGGCAGTCATCAGATCTGTAAGATTGACTGATTGGTTTGTGTTTTATGCCACTTTCAACAATGTTACAGTTATATCGAAGCTCTTCCTGGGTAAGTTACCAGTACTACTGGTCTATTTATCTCGACATCAGCCAGTCAGTTGTATGCTAACCTCATTCATATTGTTCCTAGGAACATGTGTATCAAGTTTCATTTGAAAATGTTTTTTAGTTATATGGTAAGGTTAAAGTTTTGTGATAGCAACGACGCTGCCAATAGGGTATCACAATAGAATGACTTTTTTTTTGGAAAAACAGACAAGCTAATAATGTTTCAATGTTATGAATCAATTTTTTTGTATCCGTCTCATTAACAAACAGTCACTTTATGTGTTGAAGACTTCCTGCTTTGATCAGAATGAAGTAACATCTGGAATATGGGATATACCTTTTTAAAACTGATGATATTCAACTTTAATGACTGAAATATGTTTCTATTTATGTTTCCTAATAAAGGTCATTTTATTAACCCTTTCCCACATATAGACGTTTTCTGACGCCTCTGAAGCAGGTCTTTCGAAAACATAGTGACAAAAGAAGAAATTGCTCAAAACGAGCAATTTCTCCTTTTGCCACAATGTTTTCAAATAATTAAACTCTTTCATGGAGATTTTTTGCGTTTTTGTATATAGGTTCTCAAAGTCGTCTGCTGCAGATTTGCTGTATGTGATAAAGGGTTAATAGAGAATAAAATCTACATCACTAGAACGGTTCCTGTATTCAGTCACTCTTATCCTTTCATTCTCAATAGTTTTAACCCTTATCCCACATACGATAAATCTGCAGCAGACGACTTTGAAAATATCAGTGTAAAAATATGGAAAATCTCTGAAAGAAATTATAATAAATGAATAGAGTTGAAAACATAGTGGCAAAAGGAGAAATTTTGCATTATTAGCAATTTCTTTTTTTGCAACAATGTTATCAAAAGCCTTTATCTGCAAATGCCTCAAAATACGTGTATAGATGGTAAAGGACTGAAAATATTGTGGAAACAGGAGGAGTTGCTTATTTGTTGACTATTTTTCATTTGAATATAACAATCCATACAAACCTTGGTGCCTTCCTCTAAATTTCCCTTTAATTCCATGAAGGCATCAAACCCTGATGCCAAGTCTTTGAGTAAGGCTTCTCTCTGCGCTCCACTCTGATTGGACGCTCTTGTCTGACAGAACTGGGTATTGGTATTCTGTGGGAAAAGAAACAACACATTAGTAATACCTTCGCCCAAATATGACAAAATCTGCAGTCAAAAAGTATAGTAAAAACAAGACGGCCATGAAATCCCATAATGCAATGTGATTTGTCATGCCAACCACAATAACTAATTTTTCTTGATGCAGGCACATTTGACTTTTTAAAAAAAATGCGGCAAAAGGAGAAAGTTATCATGATGAGCAATTTCTCTTTTTGCACAATGCTATGCTATAGATTGTACTCTATTCAACAATCATTCTTTCATTCGGAAAAGCTTTTTAATATTTTTACCAAGAAATTTCAAACAAGTCTGCTGCAGATTTGTTGTATATTGATTGTTTGGAGTTTTACGCTGCTTTCAACAATTTTCAGTTATATCACGGCATTTTCTGGGTATGTTACCAGTTCTAATGGTCCATTTTTTACTGACACCAGCCAGTCAGTTGTAATGCTAACCCCACAACCCTGAGTGCCAAGGAAGGCAGCCATTACTACCATTTTTAAAGTCTTTGGTATGACCCAGCCCTGGATTGAACCCGCGACCTCCCGCACTCAAGACTGACGCCCTATCACTAGACCATAGAGGCGTTGATTTGTTGTATATAGGAAAGGGTTAAAAGAATTTATCTCAATGATAATTACCTGAATTCTAGCCATTAGCATATCCTGCCTCTGACAGCTGTCCACCACCTGTTGGCGTAACGGACCGTACACTGTGTCTAACTCATCTTGGGATAACCTCTCTTCATTCACTAACCCATCCTCTGCCATGGCAGACATGAATTTACTAGCTGTTAGAAAAATAAAACTAATAATGAAACAAGATCATCTCCAACTTTGTGCGAAAGCAAATCTTCTTCGACAAGAAACCCAGTAAAGGCATTTGATGCCCCTTAAATGGATTGTAAGATATGAAAGGGTTCTTAATACCATTTAATGTTGAAGCTAAACAAGCAGTCCTAATGGTACTAAAGCTTCACAACAAGTAACATCAATTTCCAGGCAACAGCTGCTTAGATTGAGCAGGATTGAGTGTGGCATGTATGAGAGCACAGACACATACACAATCAAACATGGTCCCTATATACTTCCTAAAAAAAAAATTTGATTTGAGGACCATAAAAACAAGAGGGCCAAGATGGCCCTAAATCGATCACCTGAATGATAGTGAATTAGAAGCAAATATTTAACTGCAAATATCTGTGAAAATTTAATCAGGAGTTCAAGTTAAAGAAATAGTTTACTAGTATCAGTAAAAGCCATTTGTATCTTGAAATCTAACAAGATTGATTGATTAATTGGGGTTTAACGCCGTTTTTAACAATTTCTCAGATATATCACGGCGGCCAGTTCACCTACTCATGCATTTCCTGGTTTTCTCAAACCAGTACTCCACACAACAATCTTCCCAAGCAACTGGCTGCTTTTCCACAAAATCTAACAAGAACTTTAATAGGAAATATATTTACTTGCAAGGTGCAAAGCCGATGCCAGGGCGAGTACAATAGCTCATATATTCTCCAAATAGTCGAGCTAAAAATGCTTTCATTTACATGTATAGAGGTTTTCCTATATTTTGTCTTGATGTTTTCAAAGCTGTCTGTTGTATGTTTGAACAAACATGAACCCCATTATCTACCCTTATGATACAAACACATGCCCCAAACTTACACATATCAAAGGCACATCCCTTTAATTCACTTTCAACAACTTCCCGTTCAGCCTTTATAGACTCGACCTCTTCCATCATTTTCTTCAGATCCTGAGCAGTGGGGTTACTGGCTATGGATCCACCATCACCAGCATTAGGTAAAGATTTCTCTATTTCATTCTATTTGGAGAAAAAAAGAAAATCTGTAAAACCCATTGAAAGCGCTCCCTAAATGAGTTGAAAAAAATTATTGGACTGATCATGAAAATTAAGTCAAAGAAAAACAGGAAAATCTGTAAAACCCATAGTTGAATGTCTATTAATATAAAATTGTTGGATCAACACAAGCTTATAATTTAACATCTCCTCCTGGTATTAAAGCTTGCATAAAGTTTCATTGAAATCAATCAAACAAGAGTGCAGCGGCGTGCTCATCTGTTTTTTTCCAAGTCTAAAAAGGGGCATAACAGAATAATTATTTAAGCCTGAGTTACGAGACTTGGTATAGATGTGCATATTGTTCCTAAGAACATGTGTACCAAGTTTTATTTGAAAATGTTAAACAGGTTTTTGAGTTATAAGGTAATGTTAAAGTTTCAAGACGACGCAGGAGACGGAGCCAAGGGTATAACAAAACCCCCAACATTTTTTCTGCGAAAAACAGACAAGCTAAAAATGAATGCATGAACAGACATGAAAACAGACCATATACTTTCTCAAATTTTCATACAATATAATAATAAATAAATGTGTGACCGGTGTATGATACGACAGCCTATCTGATGGCAGGTAATATTAATGTCTAACCCTTTCCCTTATACAGACGCTTCGTGATGCCTCGGCAGCAGACAACTTTATGAAAACATGGTGGCAAAATTGTAAATTTGTTCATAATGAGCAATTTCTCCTTTTGCCACAATATGTTCATCTCTATTGATTGATTAAACAGTCAATTATAGAAGTTTACAATAATTTTAAAAAGATGTTTCTGAAGTCGTCTGCTTCAGATTTGTCATGTATGTGTTAAAGGGTCAACATATATTTATAAACAGTTACTTACTGTTGGTTTTGACAATAATGATATTGCGTTTTTATGTGTCCCATATTTCTCTTGGACTATCCTATCAGCACTTATAGCTGTATCGAGAATACTTTTATATTTCACCGTCTCATCTCGCATTGGTTTGGTGAGACTAGAAGATGGAGTTCGCGTCCAGCGCTCCTTGAACTGATCCTTAAGTTGACTGTCGGATTTCTCCTCCTCGTCTAACATTCTAACAGACTGTAAATGAACAAATTATATACCTTAATGAATAAATATACTTATCACATACTGAACAAGAGCTGTCCGTAAGACAGCACACTCGAGTTTTTTAGTGCTTGACAATAAATCAAGAGGGCCATGAAGGCCCTGGATGGCTCACCTGATTTAATATAACTTGATAAATGGTCACCCATGGAACACTTATGCCAAGTTATTTCAAAATCAGGACTATACTTTTGACAAGAAGATTTTTCACTATATAATTATACAAGGAAATCAAGCCCCAAGCCCCTGAGGCCAATTTTTTAAACTGATCAGAATACGTTGACTAATCTTGGTAGAGGGTCACCCAATTTTAAAATCAGGCAAATTCTTTTGGACAAGAAGATTTTCTAAGTTTTCACTATACACATGTAAGGAAAACATGCTCCAACCCCTGGTGGCCATGTTTTACAACAGATCAGAAATCTGGCCAGTTGTTTTCGACAAGAAGATTTTTAAAGCTTATCCTTTCAGAATTTCGCATGGAATTCAATTCTTTGAACAACTGAAAGGGGACCAACTGACCACCCAAGGTACATCGGTTTAAGTTTTATCAAAATTTGCCAAGCGGTTTAGGAACAGATGTCGTCTGAAGCAAAATGCTGACAGATGACACGAAAAAGGGTCAAAATTCATACCAAAACTAAAAAGAATTTACCTCATCTAAGATTTCCCGGTTTCTCGTGAGTAATTCTGGTAATTCAGACATAAGTCTGTCTATATGCTGTAAACCTCCCATCTCCTTGACTTGTTGTGCTTTCTCTAAGACAGACTGGGGAACTTTATCACCTCCTACATCTTCTAAAGCTGCTGGCAGATTCAAGGATGAGAGTACCCTAGAATGATAGACAAAACGAAGGAAAATTAGAATTCAAACCACATAACGCAGGAAAAAACTAATTTTCATAGATTTTGAAATTAATGCAAGTTACACAAATCTAACATTTTCCTAATTACTGACAAATATTGACGTGTATGAAGCAGACAACTTTTGAAACCATTGTCACTTGTGTCAATGGTAGAAATTACTCATCTTTTCAAAAATTAAACTTTCTAATAATTAGAACATTCATAGTTTTGCTTCCGTGTCTTCTATGCTTGATAAATAGTTTTTGGTCATACCAGGTCCCAATAGATATTCAGTATGCTCATAAAACTACTGGTAGATGAGCAGGGAAGATCTTGATCAGACCATGTGGAGGTGCAGACTGATCTGTATCTTTCCTGTTTGTAAAACTCCAAACATTGTTTTTTTTGGTATTTTCACTGTTATTTACAGGTATAAATAACAATGTTCATTTTTTTACCACATTGTTGCCTATAGTCATGTATTCCTTTTTATTCTCTTCCTAAAATAATTAGTCAACATAAATAATAATAGATTAGCTTAATACAAAGGTAAAACTTCCATTTGAAGCATGTAGCACCAAATTATTTCAGCTCATTAACCGATTCCCCACATATAGACGCTTTTTAAGCCATAAAATACTTTTGTGGCAATTGCTCATGAAAAGCTATTTCTCCTTTTGCCACAATGTTTTCAACACTGTTCAATAACAAGAGATGTTTGTCAAACCGTATGCCCCCCCCCCATAGGTCCAGGCATTGTCGAGTTATCACTCGGACAAGCTTAAAAAGGGTTTTTTGTGTTCAAGGTAACTGTGACCTTGACCTTTGACCCAATGACCTCAAAATAACTAGGGTTTATCTACTGGTCAGGCCCAACCTTCAAGTCAAGTTTGAGGACCATAGGTCAAGGCATTGTTGAGTTATCACTCGGACAAGCTTAAAAAGGGTTTTTGTGTTCAATGACCTCAAAATAAATAGGGTTCATCTACTGAGTTATCACTCGGACAAGCTTTGGTCTACAGACAGACCGACGGATCGACCAACCGACCGACAGACATGTGTAAAGCAATATACCCCTCTTCTTCGAAGGGGGCATAATTATTATGCTTTCATATATAAACATTTTTCATATTTTGCCTAGATGTGTTAAAAATTGTCTGCTTCATATTTGTTGTATGTGGCAAAGGGTTAAAAATCAGTGCTCTACATAAGGTGCATTTTTCAATTTCAAAAATCCTTATTTGACCCTCAAACCCTATGTTGTGGGTACTCAAAAGAATAGTCTCAGTGAGAGTATTCATTTGAGTACCAACATCATAGGGTTTGGTTGAGCCATAAGAAAGATATTATTAGGAAAAGACCTGGTTACTCCTCCAGTCCACTGTAACTTACGTGTTCATCAGATTGGATTGTTCCCTAAGTCTCCCTATTTCCATATTCATTATTTGTGATCTTCTTCCTTCAAACACGTTCATGGCATCGTATACAGCTATGGGCACAATTTTCTCAAACAAATCTATAGAGTAAAAACATATTCTTTTGAACTGGATTGGTTATTCCACAATATTCTTTGACAATATTGACCTAATCTTTATGCACAGTTATTTTTTATTACAACTAATATTGCATTTACATCAAGCTTATGACTTGTTTTCAGAAAAACACATGGAGATATAAGCAACATTTTTAAATTTGATGAAAATACAAGGCAAGTGATTATAATTAGTATCTTTGCACATTTATCAGAATAAGTTCAAGTTTGTCGAGTGTTTGACTGTCAACAATTTTGTTAGCAGCAAAGATCCCTGTACCCTGACAGATTAACTAGGAGGTCAATTTCTCAATATCTTAATTACAAACTGAAACTTTCAGTTATTCAATACTTTAAATGATTAAAATATGTACATGTTTGTATTATTCTCTAAAGTTGGTGTTCATCTTTATAGTCAGTTTATTATTAGCTGGAGACCAAACTTATGAAATAAATATTTTACTTTGTTTTGATAGATACAATATGGAAGAAGCGTCAAACTACAAATTGGGTTATATTGTAAATTCTGAAATTCAGAGTAGCTCATTTTTGTTTATGGAATGTTTAACAATTTCCCTAATAGAGGTGACAATTGACACCTTTGAAAACATTGTGGACTAGGAGAAGTTGCAAAAAAAAGAGCAATAACTCCTTTTCCCAAATATTTTGTTCAACTCTTCATGGAAATAAAACTATCAATTTTAAATACATTACTATATATTTTCCACATATGTTTTCAATCTAGGCAACTAAAACCTATCATTTGTTACAAAAGTGTTTTAATACTTACCTACAAAACCAGTTGAGAATTTCTCTGGGACCGGTAAAGGTTTAGCAACTACGAGTTTAGCTAGTGCTGGTAGTGTTTTTACATCAGGGATTATGTCATGGTAGATAAAATCATTGTCTTTCTGGGCTGCATCTAATTCTCTCTGTATCTTAGCTTGCTCATTCTTAAAACAGAAGACTGCTCCTCCTCTTGTTTGGGCTGCCGCCATTAGTTCTTTCGCATGCTGAAAATAATTATCCAATACAAATACAATTTTATAACAAACCCACATACAACAAATCTGTTGCAGACACCTTTGAAAACATCTGCTTGAAAACTTCTAAAATATTTCTTAATTAAAGTGTAATTATGGAACAGAGTTAAAAACATTGAAGCAATAGGAGTAATTGCTCCGTTTGTCACAATGCTTTCAATAGTTTTCTGCTGCAGAGGCGTCAAAATGCTTCTGTGTGAGAAAGAGTCTTAAATACAAATGCATGCATGACAA
>JASEVX010000003.1:88692485-88743346 GCA_031761405.1 Serripes groenlandicus
ATTTCTCCTTTTGTCACAATGTTTCCCAAAATCATCTGCATATGAGTTGAACTGCATCATGCATCAGCAAGAGTTGAAAATTTGATCGATCTTTAAATCCTCTGTTGTAGGAACTCAAAAGATTGGTTTCACTAACTAAGGCAATTTTATAAGTACCAATAAGATATGTTAAGTTAACCCTTTCCGATGCCTTTGCAACAGAAGACTTTTTGAAAACATTGTGACAAAAGAAGAAATTGCTCAAAACAAGCAATTTCTCCTTTTGCCACAATGTTTTCAGCTTTAATCAATTATCAAATTTTCCATGCATTTTTTCTAGATGTTTTCAAAGTCGTCTGTTGCAGATTTTTTTGTATGTGGGAAAAGGTTAAGTTATGAAATAGTTATTTGGGGCAATATTACTTATTTTACAAAATTGCTAATTATATATACCACAATGTTTCAAAAGTTATCTACTGCAAATCTCTCAAAATGCATTTGTTATTGGGAAAGGAATAAAAGTTTGTTGACATCTTTTTTTTTTGCTATTTACCTGATAGAATTTAGCTGTTGTTTTTAATCCATCATCACTTTCATGGTTAAGGACTTCAGCAATTTGTGTCATCATGGCCGCAAGATTAAAAAGCACACAAAACTTTTCATATGCACCAGAGGCAATTGCTGAAATAGTAATCCAATTCTTTAAGTTGACATCCTTTTTCAAAATGAGCAACAACTCTGTTGTTGGGCAGTCATACCAAAACATACAGGGCTACAGTCATTGACATTGATTAACCTTTTCATTCATACAGACGCTTTATGACGCCTCCGCAGCAGACAGCTTTTTGAAAACATAGTGACAAAAAAAGAAATTGCTCAAAACAAGCAATTTCTCCTTTTGACACAATGTTTTCCACTTTTAGTCATGAGTTATCCATTCAATTAGAGCGATTTTCTATTTTTTTACAAAAAATGTTCAGTCGTCTGCTGCAGAATTGTCGTATGAGGGAAAGGGTTAACTCTTTCCCTCTTGCAAACACATCTGCATCTGATAAGTTTTAACCCTTTCCAAAATTACAACAAATCAGACGCAGATGACTTTGAAAACACATTGGCAAAACTCTAAATAAAATCTCAATAAATGAGAGGTTGATTATTTTAAATTAGAGTTGAAAACATTGTAGCAAAAGTCATCTGCTGTAGTGGCATCTGATGGTTTTAGTGTATGACATTTCTATACATTTTTTATTGAACCCCTCCAACCATGCCTTAAATTTTGCTTCAAAGAGACGAACAGACGGCACCAAAACTATATCCCCCCACATAAGAGTATTAAGACAAAGGATATGGTATTTAAAAACATAATACCAAATGTTAATGAGTGCTTTTTGTCAAGCTTGCTCTTATTATATACTTATTTTTCTGCATTAAAATCAAGAGAATATTTAACAGGTAGTCAATGTAATTCACTTTAACCCTTTCCCTCATATAGACGCTTTCTGACGCCTCTACAGCAGACGGCTATTTGAAAACATAGAGACAAAAGAAGAAATTGCACAAAACGTGCAATTTCTCCTTTTGCCACAATGTTTTCTACTTTTAGTCATAGGTTATTATTATGGAGATTTTCTATGTTTTGACAAAATACGTTCAAAGCCGTCTGCAGCAGAATTGTCGTATGAGGGAAAGGGTTAAGACATGATTAAAACCAGTAAAATATGTATCTATACTATAAGGATCTAATCCTGAGGACGAAATTGAACAAATAAGTACGTAATATTCTGATATATTAATGCTTTCATACTCCGCTACTGTGACTGCAAGATGTCTTTTCCAAAATTCTGCTCAATCATTAAAATATGTAATTTCAGATATGACAAGTTCTTTATACCTATTTATTAAAAAAAAAAATTGATTATATCAAATATTAGCTTCTAGCTAGCACATGTGTCTTGGTTACATAATGATGATGGCAATCAAATCAGGGGGTTTTGCGAATAAAGAAGAGCAGCGTATTTACCCAGTGTATTCTTCCCAGAGAAGAAAGAGTCCTTGTCAAAAGCATCTCTCCACTTGAACTGTATCCGAATCTGCAAGTTCAAATGAAATTAACAATTTTACTACTTTTTCCCAAGCACATCTTCAGGACTCAAGTTTTGGAAACATTGCGCCAAAAGGAGAATTTCTAAAAATGAGCAAGTTAACCTATTGCCACTATGTATTCAACTCTATTCAAATTAAATACCTTCATTTGTAGAGATCATTCACATTTTCATTGATTTTTGACAAATTCTCTGCTGCAGATGTGCTTTATGCGGGAAAGGGTAAATTGTTTACCTAAAATGATGATATGATAGTTCTCTGCTTTGAAAACATCTGTGGATAACATTGCATTAAGGGTCATTGCACGTCGAAGCACTTTGTCTCAGTCTATGTCCTAACATGCAAACTATGCAAGAAACAATTTGAGCCATTCCATGAGAAAACCGACATTATGGACTCTGCGTTATGTATTGACCCTGATCAGCCTGCGCAGGTTATTCCGGGCCAACACATTACGTCTCAGGGGGATAGAGGTATAGAGTAATGATTCCTGAAACAGAAAATCCACAGGAGGCAAAAAGTTTCTGTCCAGGTTAACCTGCGTAGCATGCTTACACTGAACCGGGTCAATACTTTACGCAGAGTCCACAATGTTGGTTTTCTTGTGGAATGGCTCATATGTTGGCAAATTCAAAATCAGAGTCATAGAACATCTCTGTGATATCTACACACGTAGCTAGCCAGTGAAACCCAGATTCCCAAGCCATGAAGCACAAACAATACTAAAATATTGAAATTTCATGCTACAATCAACAATCGGACTTTCGCATTACACCTAGATGTTCTTCTGAATGCCTTCAAAGGTACTCTGCTGCAAATGTGACATGTGTTAAATACTCTTTAAAAAAGAAAGGAATAATAAAAATCATTGCTTATCCCTCTAAGTTTATCTTTTTGTATTGAAACATTTGCTTACACTCAGCAAAGGTTAGAAAAGGAGGAGTAAAATGATCTTTATCAACCTATATTTTACTAATGACTCACTGAAACGATTGGTTTGAGTACCCACAACATAAGGTTTGAGAATGAGTATCAAATTAGGAATTTATCATTTGAAATACTCACCTTATCTAGAGCTCCGGTCTTACAGAATTGACATAATTATGAACACTTTAAAAAAGATGTTTTGTAATCATCATGAGAACAATATATAAATTTTTCAAAACAGATCTGTTTCTCTGAAATTCTTTGTTTCTATTCTTACTCTAAATAATCCTCTAATGGGTCTTAGTTGTTAAGCTAATAGGATAAAAAATGTTTTAGCCATAATAGTTGCCTAATTACCTGGTTTTCTGCAACGGGAAGTTTATTTTCAATAGCTGTAAGTTGGTCATAGTATCTGAAATAGAAATTTTACATGAAATTAGTAAATTACATTACAATTTGTTCACCCATTCCCATATACAACAAATCTAAAGCAGACAACATTGAAAGGGGGGGGGGGGGGGGGGGGGGGGGGTCATGTATTATTCAAGAAAGAATTCACCCAGCGAAAATGGATACAGTAATTTTGGACCAAATCATGCCTGGACAAAACCAGTTTTTCAAAATTCTCTACTTACTCTTTCAAACAAGGTCATAATACTGAAAATTATCAAATTAATCATTTCCAGTGCATTCTATACACATTTACAATGAATTTAAACTCAATGTAATATAGTCAATGCATTTTGGTGATCATGGTATACACTCATTTCTACGCAAACAACATATTTTTAGGGACCATTTGGGTAGATCAGCATGACCGCGGATGACTTTGGTGTAATTTCACAACAACATCAAAATTCGTAATGTATTAATCTATTTGGGATCTTCTCTCATTCTTTTTTTTATTGACAA
Organism: Serripes groenlandicus; assembly: GCA_031761405.1. Taxonomy (NCBI): domain Eukaryota; kingdom Metazoa; phylum Mollusca; class Bivalvia; order Cardiida; family Cardiidae; genus Serripes; species Serripes groenlandicus. The sequence goes on from JASEVX010000003.1 coordinate 88,696,407, forward strand.
TAAACTCTTTATCACCTATGCATTATTCAAGAAAGAATTCACCCACCCAAAATGGTTACAGTAATTTTGGACAAAATCGTGCCCGGACAAAACCAGTTTTTCAAATTATCTACTTTCACTTTCAAACAAGGTCATAATACTGAAAATTATAAAATCAATCATTTCCAGTGCATCCTATACACATTTACAATGAATTTAAACTCAAAGTAGTATATTTAATGCATTTTGGTGATGGTAAACACTCATTTCTACACAAACAAAAGTTTTTTCCGGGACTATTTTGGTAGATCAACATGACTTTGGTGTAATTTGACCACAACATAAAAATACATATGTATTAATTCTTTTGGGATATTCTCTCATTCTTTTTTGTTATTAACATTTAACTCTTTTATCGCCTTCGGATGCATGTTGACCCATTTGCAGCAGTCTACTTTTGAAAACATTGTGGCAAAAAGAGAGATTGTACATCTTTTAGCATGCCAAGTGGCTACATTATTTATAAAGATGACAGTGGGGTTAAAGAACATCAATGTGAAAGAAAATTACAATTACATGTAAACTATATTACTTTACAAATGACAACAAATCAAGAGAGTAAGGAACTGTCACAAATATGTGCTGGTTTAGGAGAGACAGGACTGGTATAAATGATAAATATTCACAATTACTAACTGTTAAAGTATATTCAAACAACAACCTAAAGGAACAATCTGGGCAAAACAATTTGAACTATCAAAGATGTTGAAAAATCAATAAACAATAATTTTAAATGTTTTGATCCTCTTTCAGCCACTACAGAAGTTTACAAACAATTATACTTTCCCCGGACAACACATGAATAGAACCACTTAAAGGACAAAATTGTATACGTATACCAGACTATTCCTGATTCCCTGCCCTCTAGATTTGATTTCAAATAAAAAACAAGAACACCGCGTACGGCACAGATGCTCGACTGATAGGGAGAAAACAAAAAAAAAGCTGAGCTGAACCAAACACCTTAACCGGACGACCACGCCGCTGCCAGGATCAAGACAATAGCTCTCGTTTTTTCCAAAGTCGAGCTAATAACATACTAATTTCAAAGTAAATATTAATATTCCAGAAATTAGAATATGTCCAGCAATCTTACAGAAGTAAAAGCACTAACCATCAACATTAAATCGTGATTACCGACAAATAAGGTCTGTAATTCTGTGTAAGAGAATGTCAACTATTTGTTTTGTTTTCTACGATCACTTTACCTTCTTCTTTTGACGTCTTTGAATAGATATTGACAAAACATTGAAAAACTCCATGAACGGGAGTTCAATAATTGAATAGAGTTGAAAATATTGTGGCAAAAGGAGAAATTGTGGGAAAGGGTTAAAAATCTTCTGTTGGTATTTGTAGACTTGTTGAGTCCTGCGAGTGTCACTCGTCTTCTACATCAGATTTTCATGTCAAATTGTTGAGTTAATACACTTCACTACAGTCACATTTCTTAGGCATCTATCACAAGGTGTTTTAAATTGAAGTACACTTTTGGCGGTTTATACTGATTTACTAATTTTTCTGTCAAATCATTCCATCTGTCAATCTGTCAACTGGGCAAACACAGAATGATTTTTGTCTAATGGATGATAAGGTCCTAGGTTTCTTCAATTGTTAAGAGTTAACGAGTTTGAGAGACTGCAAAGTCGAATAAACTATACATTGGTCAGAAAACTGATCTTGTCAGTATGAGTATGACATATGTGTTTGTCTAGTCCTTCAAAAAAAGACATCGCATATGCTCATTTTTCATTTTGTTATTATCCTGCATACGCGACCGATTATTCGGTTGACCAATAATTACAGATGATAAAACGAGAAAACGAAAGTCTAAATTATTTGGACTAGTGTTTGTAATGTTGTCTTGTAGGAAGATCCCTAGTCCAAATCATTTAGACATTCGCTTGGTCGCGTATGCAAGATTATAATAACATGAAAAATTATCATATGCGACGTTTTTATATGAAGTATTAGAAGATTCCCAGATTGTTTACAACCAGTTGACAGTTTAAAAACTGACATAGACAAAGAAAAAAGAATGTAAACGAACTCTAAAAAAATGGGGTACGCTAGAAAAGGTTACTACCTTATACCCAAACAGAGAATTTGGTCTCTGAGACTAACTTGTCTACAGTAACATTAACAATTTTAATACACAAATCAATTAACAATTCTAGAATACTTCCTGTCGAACCCACCTGTACAAGACTTCAAGGGCCGATTCGTGTTTGTCAACAGATTTATTGATCATCAAATTTCTCAGCTTGTTAAATTCGCTAATTGCAGTGTTATAGTCGTCTGGGTTTGCTGTAGTAAATGTATTCTGTATAAAGCTTCGAAATGGCTTCACAACATCGACTTCTCCAGTCTTCTTTAGCGGAACTGCTAGAAACGTCGCCATCTTAAAAATGTTTGATCACATGGGTTGCATTTCTATTTATAGATTATATGACGTCATGGTTGAATCAGACACTCCTGACTATGATGAGCCCCTCAAAATAACGTGTTACTTTGTCTTTGGTCTGTTTCTAAAATGTAGGTTTTTATTTTAGATGAGTGATTTGGGTTATCTTAAGGCATAAGTCAGCTTAATCTTAGATACATAAAGTTTCATGCAACTTAACAAGATCTACTTTCCTCCCTAAAAGATCAATATACAGCAGACGACCTTTTTTTCACCTAAAATCCAGCATTGGATGGCAACATTTTCAATTAAAAGCAAAGATTAGCGCACATGAAACACTAGCTAACTATCCCATATAATAAAAGTACTTCGATAAAGCCCAAGTGAGGGACAGAGTGTGTCACTTTTAACACAATGTGTTCAGTCGTGACCTTTGCGTTTGACCTTAACCATTTCACACGTAGGCCTAGTCTACAACAAATCTGCAACGTCTAAGCAAAAGCACAGAAAAAAATCCCTCTAAATGAAAAAATAATAATTGAATAGAGTTGAAAACATGGTGACAAAGGGATAAATTGCTAGTTTTGAGTAATTTCTTCTTTTGTCGCCATATTTTCAAAAAGCCGTCTGCTGCAGAGGCGTCAGGCAGTGTGTATATATGAGGGAAAGGGTTAAATTCGAAGACATGGAACCCACATCACAGAGTAGAACCAGTCCTAAACAACGCCCTCTCATATATACGTACAGCGAAGTATTTTGGTCTGATTTTAATGAGAGTGAGAGTAGGTCTCTTAGAAACAATTATAACCCCAGATATAGGCATACGGCCCTAAGAATCCGCTGTTGTCGAGTGGTTAGGATAGGGGATTTGAAACCGAGTGTTCCGGGTTCGATCCCAAGTTGCGGCACTACGGTCATGGTGGAGTGCTCTTGGTCAAGGCACATTTCCAAGCCTAATACTGGTTTCTTTACCCAGGGATCATGAATAAGTGAACTGTCGTCGTGATATAACTGAAATAATGTTGAAAGCGGCGTAAAACTCCAATAAAACAAAAGACCTACGACCCAAAGCTGTAGCTCTCATAAGCATCCAATCCGCATGCATTTTCCGGGTTGCAATAAGCTGCGGAACTAATCCTCCACCCGAATGATTTGTTTGTATGGTGCTCTAATTATCTTGATATATCTAGAATTGGCTATGCACGGACTCTTCCACTTGAAGTGCAATGTTGGAAAAGTCCATTTTAACCCTTTCCCTCATATAAACGCTTTCGGACGCCTCTGCAGCAGACGGCTTTTTGAAAACATAGTGACAAAAGAAGAAATTGCACAAAACGTGCAATTTCTCCTTTTGCCACAATGTTTTCCACTTTTCGTCATAGGTTATCCATTCAAATTATGGAGATTTTCTATTTTTTGACAAAATACGTTCAAAGTCGTCTGCTGCAGAATTGTCGTATGAGGGAAAGGGCTAACAATTCAGCAAATAAAAAAGTTGGAGATGCAATTTGGGGTCATGTTTTCTATTTTACTCATATTTTTAAACTTTAAACTCATGATATCATATATATGCTTTCAGAAGCAGTTTGTGCATCAAGTCTAATTTAGGAAATTCATACGTCTTACAACATGAAGGAATGAAAGACGGAAGGAAGGAAGGAAGGACATATTAAGGTGATTGGTGGATCAAACGACATCACATCCGGATATTTTTGAACCGCGCATGACAATTTGGGGTCATGCTGTCTACATTTAACCCATGATATCATATATGCTTTCAGAAGCATTTTGGGCATCAAGTCAATTTTAGGAAATTCATACGTCTTACAACATGAAGGAATGAAAGACGGAAGGAAGGAAGGATGGTGTATCAAACGACATCACATCCGGATATTTTTGAACCGCGCCTGACAATTTGGGGTCATGCTGTCTACATTTAACTCATTATATCATTTACTTTCAGAAGCAGTTTGGGCATCGAGTAAATTTTAGGAAATGCATACGCCTTACAACATGAAGGCAGGAAATACGAAAGAAAGGAAGGAAGGATATATATCTAGGTGATTGATAGTCCAAACGACATCACATCCGGGTATTTTTGAAGCGCGCCTGGCGGTCTTGTTGCATCTGCGTACAGAGAAGACTCCGACAAGCCAGTGCCTTTTTGTGATACCACTAAGGAGATGCAATAAGACCCCGAAAGTGCATGATGCGTCTCAATTGATAGGTATTACGTAATAAACATGTGTAATAATTATAGTGTCCCCGAGAGAGCCAATCTACTATCAGGAATCTGCGACCAGCAAAGAAGCCCACTCAATGGGTCGAATCCTTGTAAAATCATGCTGGAAGTCCTTCATAAAAGTTACAGAGCTCTAGATAAGGGGCGTTTTACATGTTCTAAACTGTTTATTTGACTTTCGAACCCTATGTTGTGGGTACTCAAAAGAATCGTCTCAGTGAGACGATTCTTTTGAGTACCACAACATAGGGTTTGCTTTTATAGTAAAAGAGAAATTGTGGACAAAAGAAATGAATACCCCTCCTTATCTGGACCTCTGATTAGTTATGGAATGATCGAGTATATATTACAAGTACAATTGTATGCAATTTGATCGTAGACCAAATTGCCATCGATCTATGTATGTGTGACGTTGCTTAATTAGTTCCCGCTCGCGAACGCATTTTGACGTATCAGCAGCGGACGACTTTCTAAAAACAATTGCTTTTAATTAACTCTTTTCGATAAAAGTACATGTACTTTCAATTGAAGAGATTTTACATATGTTTTCCAAGATTTTTTCAAAGTCGTCATGGGAACGAACATAACATTTGACGCCAGGAAATAAGGTAGATCACGAAGTTGGAAGGCAGTCGATATGAGCCAATATTATTAAAACCAGATCTAAACTAGCACACTCGTATAAACGTACATAGAAGTATTTTGGTATGATTGTAATGAGATTGGATATGAGCCGATTTACGAGAAACCCAACATTGTGGACTCTGCGTAAAGTATCGACCCGGATCAGCCTAAACATGCCGCGCAGGCTAACCCGGACAGACGATTTTCGCCTCCTGTGGATTTTCTGTTTCAGGAATTATAACTATATACCTCTATCCCCCTGTGACGGAATGTGTCGGCCCTGATTAGCATGCGCAGGCTGATCTGGTTGATACATTACGCAGAGTCCACAATGATGGTTTTCTCGTGGAACGGCTCATATTTTGTATAAGCATATTTAAACGATATAAGACCACGAACAATCTATATTTGCGGTTCTAGTGCCAGTGTATTTTCACACATGCAAACGCAATTTGCAGCGTGCGATTTCGGAGGAAATACAAGTAAAACATATTCATAAATAGAGCACTAGATAATGGGGAGTAATATGAGTAAACAGGTCTTTTCCAATCAATATCTCTCTTATCATATGACTTAACTAAACCCTATGTTGTGGATACTCAAAAGAATTGTCTCACTGCTACGATTCTTTTTGAGTACCTATAACATAGGGTTTGAGTCTAAAAGTACTCATCTTATCTAGAGCTAGATGCAGTCATAATGATTTTAACGGCTGGTGAAGGTGTCAAAAGTCACATTCACCTCAGAAATAATTTAAGTTTGCAAATTTTAAAAGACTTAACCACTTAGAGAAGCATTTTGTAACATCTGTAGCAGTCGACTTTTGCAACAATATTTTCCACTCTATACAACAATAAGTATTTAATTTACTTTCATTCATAAAACGTTTCCATGACGTTTTCAACGACGTCTGCTGCAGATTTGTTGTATTATTATGAAAAAGCGAATGCGCATGCTCCTTTATGTTGCAGTTTTAAAATTGTTAAGCATATATATATATATATATATATATTTGTACAATCTAATTAAATCCAGACCTATACTTCGCTGCAGCAGCAAACGCTAATTATTTGAGGCCTAATAAGGACGGTAAATCCTGACACAACATAATTTTCAAACGATAAACAAATTCGATAGTTATGTCCCTTTTTATATAAAAAGGGAATTATTTGTGTAGAAAAAGTTTATTATCTTATCATTTATAACAACTGCTCGCCAAATGGCTTTATGCCGATAAGCGAGGGTAAACAACCCCATATGATGATGATTTATAACAATGTAGATTGGGATCAGTTTACAAAGTCAAATACTGTATTTTCTTTCCGCTGTTTCATCCGAAACATAAATACTGCAGATCAACTGATAAACGTAGAATAGTGGGTGCAATTAGATCTGGTTATACACAGTGCGTGTCTGCAATAGACATTAACTCTAGATTCTGAAAGTAAATACTGCAGATCAACTGATATACGTAGAAAAGTGGGTGCAATCTGATCAGGTTATACACAGTGCGTGTCTGCAATAGACATTGACTCTAGATTCTGAAAGTTTGTCGAGAATGACACCGGAACTTCACTGGAGGATCTGACTCAATGAATATTATTCGAAGGTCGACACGAGACTGCGTGCCTGAAATAGACACTGGCTCTAAAATAGTGTCGAACATGACACCGGTACTTCACCAGATATTCACAGTTGAGGTTCTGACTCAATGAATATGCTGTGAAGTTCGACACGAGACAGACATTGGCTCTAGCTTCTAAAAGATTGTCGAACATGACACCGCTACTTCACCAGAGATTCACAGTTCAAGTTCTGACTCAATGAATATGCTGTGAAGTTCGACACGAGACGTTGTGTTGCTTATTTGCTAATGAAATTGTCCAATAATGAGACAGACCATTGCCTGTAAACACACACATAGTTAACCCTTTCCTTCATATAGACACTTTCTGACGCCTGTGCAGCAGACGGCTTTTTGAAAAACATGTCGGCAAAAGAAGAAACTGCTCAAAACGAGCAATTTCTCCTTTTGTCACCATGTTTTCAACTCTACTAAATTATTGTACTTTCATTTAAAGGGAGCTTCCAATTTGTTTCGGGCATTTCTTCAAAGTCGTCTGTTGCAGATTTGTTGTATGTGGGAAAGGGTTAACAATTTCAACGTGCAGACGCATGTTGAAGCATCTGGTGCAGACGACCGTTGAAGAAAATGTGACACGAGGAGAAATAATTCATTGTGCACTTATTTTATAACAATGTGTTCATCAACTCTAGTCAAATCTTATCCTAAGACCACCTTTGTTTAGCAATTCCCTGTCTATAGCAACCGCGATTTTAATTTCCCAATTAGGCACTTATTTTCTGCATAAATGACCCTGTTATTAAAGAACACCTTTGAACAAAAGTTTGCCCAGATGTGCTGCAGACATCTTGTTTATGGCGGAAGCTAAAACTTTTCAAATATCAAATTAAAGTTTCAAAATATGCTGTTTTATTTGTTAGATGTTTTTGCTGCATTCAACATTTTTTCCCAGCTATATCCCGGCGTTTCCATGGTAATTACAAAGCTATACTGGTCCGTTTAATCTGACACCAACCAGTTAGTTCGTAATGATACCCCCACAATCATGAGAGCCAAGGAGGAAAAGTCATTACACCTACTAATTTTAAAAGTCTTTGGTATGACCCGGCGGGGGATCGAATACGCGACCTCCCGCACCGAGGCGGACGCTCAACCACTACACAATCGAGTTGGGCCTCAATATAAGTCAACGAACATGAATTGACGTAGAAAACAGGTAACTTGAGCACCGTAGAAATAACTACAAGACTTTCTTCCTGTAACTACAGCTTTGATTTCTTCAAATTTTATTCTACAATTGGCGTACTGATCAGGGTTAACCCTTTCCCACATATAAGACGCATTTTAACGCAATAGCAGCAGACGACTTTTGAAAACATTTTGGCCAAAGGTGAGCAATTTCACCTTTGGCCACAATTTGTTCCACTTATAGTCATTGGTTATCCATTCAATTATAGAGATTTTCCATTTTTTGACAAAATATGTTCAAAGTCGTCAAATTAGTTGTATGAGGGAAAGGGTTAATATATGTGAATTGATTCTGCGCAGGAATCTAGAACTAGATACTCTACATTCCTGTTCTGCGCGACAATTTTTAGATTTGATTGATTGATCCTGGCACCAAACTGTTATGGATAACATAAATAGATTTTAAACGTTGATTCCTGAGATTGTTCGTTCGCCAAGATGGCAATATGCCGAGGCGAGGGTAAATAAACTCATCGATTGCCAACGAGTTCGATATTTGCACTTCCATAATCGAACTGATATCGGCCCATATCACACATGTCACAGAACCTCAAGCGCTTTGATTTTTAGTTTAACAAATATATATATTTAAAAAAGCTTAAGTCGTTTAGATTTATCTTACAAATACAATCAAAGTGTGTAAAAAGGAATTTATGTCTTTTTGATAATTGCAGAGACATATAAAAACATATGTCTCTAATAAGAAACAGTTTGTGTTCGCTAGTTAGTTGGATTTTGGCTTCCCTACTCAAAGAGCCCATTCATTGAAACCATTGAACTGTGACCTCTTGACCTTTGACATTGTAGTGGTATGCGATACGTAGGAGTTAACCAATCAGAGAAGGGAATCCCTCAGTGTGTGTACATGAGCTCTCTATGATATGAACAAGTGGTGAAAGAAGAAAAAGTGAAGAAAAATTAATTAAAATATATAACGAGTGGTAAAGTGAATGACAACGATTTATATTTATAGATGATCACAATGGCTTAAATATTACAGGTAAGTTATTTAGAATAAAGACTGATTTGTAGTTTTATCAGAGATTCTATGTTCACATTCCACAGGTCTTTGTTACTGCACACCTCCATTCATTGGAAAGAGTGATTTGTTTGTAAAACGTGGGGTCTATTATCGATCTACTCAAATTTCGAATATTCAAATCACGTTCGACCCGACAAATAGGCTCTTACCTTCCACGTCGAAAAGCTTATTAATGATACGATATAGGTCAATACAAGAGTAAGGTTGTTGATGCGATTTATTGCAAACTTTATCAAGTTTTGAGCTAAAACCAGAGATAAGACAAAGAATGCGAAGTATGTAATATTGATTCTGTATCATTCATTTAATAATTTAACCCTATCGCACTTAAATCAAATCTGAAACAGACGACTTTGAAAATATATAGAAACAATTATTGTAAATTTCTATAAATGACAGTATGATTATTGAATAGAGTTGAAAACATTGTCATTAAATGAGAAATAATTAATTTTAGCAATTCTTTTGTCATAATGTTTTAAAAAATTCCTGGCTGCGTGTGGGAAAGTGATAATAAGAATTTTTTTGTTAACCACAAATTTGCAGCAGAAGACTTTTAAAAACATCTTGTCACAAATATAAAAAAAAAACCTGTAAATGAAAGTATCATGATTGAATAAAGTTGAAAAGCTTGTGGAAAAAGGAGAAATTGCTCATTATGAGGTTTTCGAGGGCCATCTACTGCAGAGGCGTCTAAAAGTGTCTGTTTGTGGGTAAGGGTTTTAAAGTTGTATTATTTTACTGTATATGATATCCTGTTATAAATTTTACCTTTGACAATGACTGAGGTTTTACCTGTTAACCCTTTTCCTCACATAGATGCTTTCTGACGCCTCTGCAGCAGATGGCCCTCATGTGCAATTTCCTCTTTTGTCACAATGATTTCAAAAGCCTTGCTGCGCTGCAGTTGCGTCAAAATGAATCTAAAAATAGGTAAGGGGAAAATGTTTTAACATAGATACTGTATTTTTTTTATTAGTCCTTTCCCACGTATAGACACATTTTAACACATCTACAGTGGACACCTGTTGAAAATATTGTCGCGGAAGAAGAAATTGCTCTGTTTCCTTTTGCCAAAATGTTTTTGCAAAAATATTTTGAACTCTATTCAATAATTTTACTTTCACTTTCACAAAGTATCTGCACATTAGAGTCCATTTTATTCCTAACTTAAGCAATCTTTACTGAACAGTTGCTGGTTTTTCTGCAACATTTCAAACATTCTTCTACTTCAGAATGCTTCAAAAGTTTACTGTATCACAGTATCAGGGAAAAGGTTAATCTCATAATGTCAAAGGTTTTCTTTCTTTGTTTCAGGAATCCTTTTTTTTCCAATAGACATTTGAAAACAACCTCCATAATGTGAATCCAAGGATAAACTGGTTCCCGTGTTTGAACTGTGAAAATGGCAAATCGTGCTCGAAAAGATTCCGGGGACCAGCATTACGAGGCAATCTCCGAGATCGGTAATGGGGCCTATGGAACAGTGTATAAGGGCAGAGACCTTAAGAATGATGGACAGTTTGTGGCTATGAAGTTGATACGAATTCAGAACACGGAAGAAGGCATGCCAATGAGTGCCATCAGGGAAATCGCTTCCTTGAAACAGCTGGAGGCGTATGAACATCCGAATATTGTTCGGTAAATTTTGTTTTGTCTGGGAATCTAGATAGGGAGGGACATTATTCATTTTCTTTAATTCTTTCCCACATATACTACAAATCTGAGATCGGGACTTGTTTATTTGTTCATGTGATGGGGGAGAAGTTGTATATTGAATATGAGTAGTTCCACAAGAAAACCAACATTATGTACCCTTTGTAATGTATTGACCCGGATTAGCCTGCGCAGTCCGCATAGGCTAATCTGGGATTGACACCTTCCATCTCAAGAGGATAGAGGTAAAGAGTAACGAGTCCTGAAACAGAAAATCCACAGAAGGCAAAAAGTATTTTTTGCGGGTTAGCCTGCGCGGCATGCTAAAGCTGATCCGGATTTTTGATACTTTACGCAGTAGTCCACAATGTTGATTTTCTTGCGGAACGGCTCATATATATGTACTGGAATAGTCTGTTCAAAACAACAACCCAGCTCATGATAGGGTGGAGTAAATATACATTTTTCTAAAACGTCCCTCTAATTACCAAACCAACCCTATAATAAAGCCCTCGCCCTTATAAAGTTGCTTTCTGACGCCTCTGCAGCAGACAACTTTTTGAAAACATAGTGACAAAAGAAGACATTGCTCAAAACAAGCAATTTCTCCTTTTGCCACAATGTTTTTCACTTTTAGTCATAGGTTATCCATTCAATAATAGAGATTTTCTATTTTTTGACAAAATGTGTCCAAAGTCGTCTGCTGCAGAATTGTTGTATTAGGAAAAGGGATAGGGATTGAGGTTTGTAACATGCAATTCGCAGCTGATGTAAAGTTCTGCTATGAATAATCACTCAAAATTACAAGTGTCTTTCAATATGGCAAAGCTTACAACTTGATTTTAGAGATGAACGTCTTCCATCCTCATATTTTAAAAGTTTGCCTTTGTTTACCCTTTTCAGCAGAAACGTCAGAAAGGACTTGCTCATATTATGAGAAATTACTCATCTTCGAACAATGTTTTCAATTCTACAGATTCATTATATACAGCAGCATATGCAGCAGACAACTTAGGGAAACAATGATTGAAGCATACATACAATGTGCTCATTATGAGCAATTTTCTTATTTCAACTATTGAAATAGTTTAACCCTTTCCCTCATTCGACAATTCTGCAGCAGATGCCTTTGAACATATTTTGTAAAAAAATAAAAAATCTTTATAATTGAATGGATAACCAATGACTAAAAGTGGAAAACATTGTGGCAAAAGGAGAAATTGCTCGTTTTGAGCAATTTCTTCTATTGTAACTATGTTTTCAAAAAAGCCATCTGCTGCAGAGGCGTCAGAAAGCTTCTATATGAGGGAAAGGGTTAATTTAAAAGCAGACTTGGTTGTAACCTAAGCTGTCGATGCACCATCAAACAGTATACATTCATTGGTTGTGTATTTGCTATAATCTTAGATCATCCCTCTCAAGAGAATGTCACTGTGATTTTGTTTTGATTCCCAGTCTGATAAAACCAAAGACCTTGAACTTGGTAGAAGTGGCTTGCCTCTTTTGCACTCAGGGATAATTATTTTGACATATATGCTGGAGTTCGGAATTGAGTTACCAGAAATGCTTGTAATTTACCTAGGAAATGCTGTTCATGAGGTCATTTGTATCATCAAATTGGCAAGTTACCCAAGATTATGAAGAAACCTGAACTTTTAACTGTTTAAAACTGATTTGTTATTTTTAGTATAATTTGTTTTGAAAACATTCTGCAAGGAAAGAAATTGCACTAACGGCTAACGCAAGGTTGAAAGTTAGGGAAATTGCAGCAGAGAGATTAAATGGGCATTGGCATTTGTATTTATAAGAATGAATGAATGTATATTGTTTTATGGCGCATCGACAGCTAAGGTCATTTAGCGCTCAATTAAATTTAATTGTTCATGATCCCTGGGTAAACAAACCAGTACTAGGCTAGAAAATGTGCCTTGCCCAAGGGCACTCCACCATGACCGTAGTACCGCGACTGGGTTTCGAAATCCCCGACGCTAACCACTCGACCACAGCGGATTCCTGTATTTATAAGAGAAAGAAATAAATGTCACAGAGATGTGACTTAATTAGAATATTGTTTAACCCTTTCCCTCATACAATGATTCTGCAGCAGACAACTTTTGAACATATTTTGTCAAAAAATAGAAAATCTCTATAATTGAATGGATAACCTATGACTAAAAGTGGAAAACATTGTGACAAACGTAGAAATTGCTTGTTTTGAGCAATTTCTTCTCTTATCACTGTTTTCAAAAAGCTGTCTGATGCAGAGGTGTCAGAAAGCGTCTATAAGAGGGAAAGGGTTAAAATTGGGGGAGGACTCAAAGTAGGAAATAATTTAGATCGAACACGAAATACTGACTTCATTTCTGACAAGTAGGAATGGATGTCTGTTAACCTTTTCCCACATATAGACCTATTTTGATCCGGCTGTTGCAGACGATTTTTGAAACAATTTTAGCAAAAGTAGAGACACTGCAATAAAAGACCACCTGTGATAAAGACCAGATTGTTCTATTCCCATGGGGTTGCTTGGGAAGATTGTTGTGTGGAGTACTGGTATGTGAAAACCAGGAAACATATGAGTAGGTGAACTGGCCGCCGTGATATGACTGAGAAATTGTTAAAAACGGCGTTAAACCCCAATCAATCAATCAATCAACTATTCCCATGGGTGGTCTTTAAACACAGGTTGGACTACATCAATTTAACCCTTTTCCTCATACGACAATTCTGCAGCAGACGACTTTGAACATATTTTGTCAAACGCTAGAAAATCTCTAGAATTGAATGGATAGCATATAACTAAAAGTGGAAAACGTAGCAAAAGGAGAAATTGCTCATTTTGAGCAATTTCTTCTTTTGTCACTATGTTTTCAAAATGCAGTCTGCTGCAGAGCCATCAAAAAGCGTCTATATGAGCCAATGAGGGAAAGGGTTTAAGAGTGCCTTGATGTTTTTCAAAGTCTTCTGCTGTAGATGTGTTGTATGTGGGCAAGGTTTAATGCACAGAGATAAGATAAACATCAATCTGTGTAGTGCGTGCTGATCTTTGTGTGCCATTTCAAGCAATTTCTACCTTTTTCCATGGCTTTTCTCATTAGTCATCTTTCTGAATGGCTTTAAATGTCATTATGTATAAAGGTAAAGAATTGGCTAAGCAATTTTCGATCATGTGTGATTAAATGATCCTTGTTGACTCAGCAGTGGTCTAGATAAGAAGGAGTACACCTTTTTTGATGCCTCCGCAGCAGGCGTCTTTTGTAAACATTGTGGCAAAAGAAGAAATTGCTCATTTTGCCACATTGTTTTTTACAATTATTTTAGCTATTATACATTTCTTTTCTTTTTTTTTAGATTTTTTCAATATCATGCCTAGAAGATTTCAATGTGGTCTGCTGCATATTTCTGAGGTCTTTTGAAAACATTGTGGTAAGAGAAGAAATTGCTCATAGTTAGCAATTTCTCTTTTTTTGCCAGTATTTTCAACTCTTCAGTAATTACACTTTCTTTCTTTTAGATACTTTCAATATTTTGCCTAGAATGTCTTCTGCTGCATATTGTGTCTGCCGTATATTTGTTGTATGTGGGAAAGGGGTGTTAACCCTTTCCCTCATATAGATGCTTTCTGACGCCTCTGCAGCGGACGGCTTTTTGAAAACATAGTGACAAAAGAAGAAATTGCACAAAATGTTTTCCACTTTTTATCATAGGTTATCCATTCAATTATGGAGATTTTCTATGTTTTGACAAAATATGTTCAAAGTCGTCTGCTGCAGAATTGTCGTATGGGGGAAAGGCTTAACATATCTTTGATCTGTAATATCTCTCTTAATTAGTTACCTAAACCCTGTACTGTGGGTACTCAAGTCTTATCATCCCAGTAAGATGATTCTTATACAACAAAGGTTTTAGGGGTCAAATAAGGAATTTAGGCTGTGCTGTCAGTAAACATTATCATTCAAGTAAGACGATTCTTTTGAGTACCCACAACATAGGTTTAACCCTTTCCCTCATATAGACGCTTTCTGTTGCCTCTGCAACAGACAGCTATTTGAAAACATTCCCCCTTTTAGTCATAGGTTATTCAATTATAGAGATTTTCTACTTTTTGACAAAATATGTTCAAAGTCGTCTGCTACAGAATTGTCGTTTGAGGGAAAGGGTTAAGGAGTCAAATAAGGACTGTAGGCTGTAAAATGCACAAGTTATGTAGAGCTGGTAGAGTGTCAAGGTAGTTGGCTTATCTGTTTTAGTAATCACTCTATTAATTTATCCCTTTCCCTCATACGACAATTCTGCAGCAGACGATTTTGAACATATTTTCTCAAAAAATAGAAAATCTCTTTAATTGAATGGATAACCTATAACTAAAAGTGGAAAACATTGTGGCAAATGGAGAAATTGCTTGTTTTGAGCAATTTCTTCTTTTGTCACTGTTTTCAAAAAGCCATCTGCTGCAGAGTCGTCAGAAAGTGTCTATATGAGGGAAATTAACCTAATTAATGATTATCAGTTATACTTCCAGTCACTGGATATGGGCCAGTCCATTTACAATTTGGTGTGTAGTTATATAAGATTTTGAGCTTGATCTTGGGGGAAAAAGTTCTGGTTTGCTCTTGTGAACAGAACATGTAGATCAATATTTGCACTGCTCACATATTCTTTACATAGGCTTGATGCAAGATTCTGTAAACTTGGGTAGATTCTGATAACCCTTTACCACATATAGACGATTTCTTAAATTCTGACACCACAAGAGCAGACGACTTTAGAAAACATTGCGACAAAAGGAGAAATTGCAGCAATTTCTCCTTTTGCCACAATGTTTTCAACTCAATTCAATAATTACATTTTTCATTAATAGATATTTTCTATATTTTTGCCTACATATTTTCAAAGTCGTCTGTTAAAGATTTGTTGTATGTGGGAAAGGGTTAAGACTGAGCTAATGGACAGGCCGCTGTGAACCTACACTGTTCAGAAATGTTTTAAAACTCTTTCTTTTCACAAGTTTAGGCTCACAAACCAGTCACCACTATTGGTACAGTATAGACTTGCAGGGTTGAACATGCCATGTTGGTTTTCAATTAACTAATTACATAAAAGTTTTATTGGTTTCTGTTGTCCACCTGTTATCTTTTCCCATTATTTTACTCATTGCTGTCTTTTCCCAAGATTTTAGTCATTGCTGTCTTTCTTTCCATGATTTTTGCAAATTGCTGTCTGTGTTTCCATGATTTTTGCTCATTGATGCCTGTTTTCCCATGATTTTGCACATTGTTGATTGTTTTCGCCTGTTTGTGCATTGCTGTCTGTTTTCCCACAATTTTGTGAAGTGTTGTCTGTTCCAGGATTTTGAAAATTGCTGTCTGTTTTCCAAATGATTTTATAAATTGCTGTCTTTTTCCCCCACGATTTTCACATTGCTGTCCGACATTTCGCATGATTTTGCATTTTGCTGTCTGTTTTCCAATGATTTTGCAAATTGCTGTCTGTTTTCCCACGTTTTTGCACATTAGTTTCTGTTTTCCCACGATTTTGGACATTGCTGTCTGTTTTCTCATGATTTTGCACATTCGTTGCTGTCTGTTTTTTCCATTATTCTGCTCAAATATGATTAAGAAGCAATATTTGGAGAAAAGGGCCAAAACCCTTTCCCAGATATGGAGAAGTATTGTTGGTAGAGTATTGCATTAAATTTTATCAAGCAAATTCTCTGTTTCCTACAACTCAATTTAATAAATATACTTATGAAGTTTTCAACATTACTTTATTACATGTAAAAGATTGTCTGTTGCAAATTTGTTTTATGTGGAAAAAGTTTATGGCATGGCTCCGAGGTTCAGATACGGATGGGTATCTTACTCTTTTTCTCACAATTTCTCTCTTTTTATTAAAGCAAACCCTACGTTTTGGGTACTCAAAAGAATCGTCTCACTGAGACAATTCTTTTGAGTACCCACAACATAGGGTTAGAGGGCCAAATTAAGGATTTTAGAACTTGCAAAACGCCCCTTATCTAGAGCTCTGATGACTAAGGCAGTCATCAGAGCTCTAGATAAGGGTAATGAATAATTATACACTGTTGGGAAACAACAATATTGAGGCAGCACTTTTAGATTTATGACAGACAATTCATCAAAGAGGTATATAACTGAGAAATTGTTAAAAACAGCGTTAAACCCCAATAAATCAATAAATCAAATCATCAAAGAGGTACATGTAAGGTGACTTGGGACTAGATAAGAGGGAATGAACTGGTATTTTCCCCACAATATTTCTCTTATTACTCAACCAAATCCTATGTTGTGGGTACTCAAAAGAATCCTCTCACTGGGACAATTCTTTTGAGTACCCCCAACATAGGGTTTTAATGTCAAATAAGGATTTTAGAACATGAAATACGCCCTTTATCTAGAGCTCTGAGGGGTAAAGCAAAGACTTTTGCGATATTGTGCATGTGCACAGACTCTACTTAGTTTTCACTGTCTGCATTAAGCAATATTCATCGGACATGGCGATTTTAATTGAAATCATTTGCCGTTCATCATCATGGTTTGATCCAATTCCTTCTTATTTGATTACCAGATACACTTTGTGATTCATTCCACACTTGCAGATGCATTTTTGCCACATCTACAGCAGACAAATTTGGAAAACATTGTGACAAAAGAAGAAAAATTACTCATCATGTTTATAAAGTTGTCTTCTTAAGATGCGTAAAAATGTGTCTGCATGTTGAAAAGGTTTACTTGTGAGACATGAGTCAGGTAATGACCGATACCATTTGACCGAGAATTAATGAATTGTTGGATTATGTTTCCATTTTAACCCTTTCCCTCATATAGACGCTTTCTGATGCCTCTGCAGCAGACGGCTTTTTGAAAACATAGTGACAAAAGAAGAAATTGCACAAAACGTGCAATTTCTCCTTTCGCCACAATGTTTTCCACTTTTTGTCATAGGTTATCCATTCAATTATGGAAATTTTCTATGTTTTGACAAAATATGTTCAATGTCGTCTGCTGCAGAATTGTCATATGAGGGAAAGGGTTAACTGCTTAGCCCTTTCCCAAATGCAGAAGCATTTTAACACATCTGAAAAGGACAACTTTTGAACTCATTGTCGTATAAGAATATATTGCTCTCTTTGAGAAATTTCTCCCTTTTTTACAATGTTGTCAATTCTATTCAATAATAATATTTTCATCTATATATAGATTTTTCATATTTTTGCCTTGATGTTTTTTAAGTTATCTGCTGCCATGTTGTTGTATGTGGGAAAGTGTAAACTGATTTAATATAATGGGATAATGCTACTGTATTAGTATAGGTCAATCACCTTAGATACATAAACAAATGAACTGTAGTCATTATACCAAATAACAACAAACAAACTGAAAAACAATATTGAACTTAAAAACCCTTTCCCATTAACAGACACTTTCTGACGCCTCTGCAACAGAATGTCTTTTGAACATTGTGGTATAACTTAAATGCGAAATTATTGATAATGAGCAATTTCCCCTTATGACACAATGTTTTCAATTTCGTTCCTAAACTGTTTTTTTCATTTATGGAGAAATTCCATGTTTTTTACTAATTGTTTTTAACGTTATCTGCTTTAGATTTGTCCAGTCTTGGAAATGAGTTTGATGCTTTGAAAAATCCATGAGTGAAAGAAGGTTTATAGCAATTTGGTTGAATTATAGGTGAAAACATTGTGGGTTAAGGAGAAATTGCATGTATTTATCGGTAAATTATTTCTCCTTTTCCAAGAACTTATGCTGCAGTGGTATCTACAGTCATTTTTTTTTCAGGTAAACTGTTTCCGGTAAAGCGTTCTAAGCAATTTCTCTTTTTCCCACCATGTATAAAGTTACTCCAAAGTTTTTAAACTTTACATTGTTTTATCTAAATTTCATAACAGATGACTATAAAAGTATATTCGGAAGATGAAAAAATGTAATTGGCAAAATCGGGTGAAACCATTTAACCCTTTTCCACATACAGACACTTGTTTACAACTCTGCAGCAAACGACTTTTGAAAACATCATGGCAAACGAATAAATTGCTCAAAGTGAGCAAAACCTTCTTTTGCCACAATCTTTTCAACTATTAAAAAAACCTATGCTTTCATTTATAGAGATATCAGCTGCAGATTTGTCATTTGTTGGAAAGGGTTAAACATTTTTCTGCCACGGAATTATTGAATTTAAAACATTGAATGTCGTAAATGGATTATTGTATGTTTGTTATGTCACAAGCGCTAGACTGGAACGGAACTCTTAACTATATTATTATTTATTGACTTTTTCACTCTGCTTATCTTTAGTTATTCCTCAGGATGAAGATTTTAAAAAACACAAATTCCCTTTTAACCCTTTCCCTCATACAACAATTCTGCAGCAGACGACTTTAAACATATTTTGTCGAAAAATGGAAAATCTCCATAATTGAATGGATAACCTATGACTAAAAGTGGAAAACGTTGTGGCAAAAGGAGAAATTGCACGTTTTGTGCAATTTCTTCTTTTGTCACTATGTTTTCAAAAAGCCGTCTGCTGCAGCGGCGTCAGAAAGCGTCTATATGAGGGAAAGGGTTAAAGGCATGATTTTTAGCTCGTCTGTTTTTCGAAGATATTCTGAAAACCCTTGATGTCGTCATTTTCACAAAACTTTAACCTTACCTCATAACTCAATAATCATTTAACATTTTCAAATGAAACTGGTACACATGAACCTAGGAATAATATGCATGTCCATAACAAGTCACATAACTCGGACTTATTATTCTGTAATGACCCTTTTTCCATACTTAGACAAAAAGCTGCCGAGCATTAGTGTTTGCTTGCGGTGCTCTCATTATGCTTCCTTCGAAGAAAAGGGGTATATTGCTTTGCACATGTTGGTCGGTCCGTCGGTAATTCAAACCTTGTCCAAGTGATAACTCAACAATGCCTGGACCTATGATCCTCAAACTTGACTTGGAGGTTGGGCCTGACCAGTAGATGAACCCTGTGAATTTGGAGGTCATCAGGTCAAAGGTCAAGGTCACTGACCTTGAACATGAAAAGCTTGTCTGAGTGATAACTCAACATTGGCTGCACCCATGGCCCTCAAACTTGACATGGAGACTGTTGGTGACCAGTAGATGATCCCTATTGATTTTGAGTTAATTGGGTCAAAGGTCAAGATCACAGTGACCTTGAACACGAAAAGCTTGACGAGTGATAACTTGACATTGCCTGCACCCATGCCCCTAAACTTGACATGTAAGCTGGGGGTGACCAGTAGATGACCCCTATTGATTTTGAGGTCCTCAGGTGGAAGGTCAAGGTCACAGTGACCTTGAATGCTAAAAGCTTGTCCGAGTGATAACTCGTCATTGCCTGCACCGATGACACTCACACTTGACATGGAGGCTTGGGGTGACCAGTAGATGACACCTATTGATTTTGAGGTTATCCGATCAAAGGTCAAGGTCGTTGACTATGAACGCGAAATCTTGTCTGAGTGATAACTCAACATTGCCTGCACCCATGGCCCTCGAACTTAACATGGTGGCTGGGGGTGACCAGTAGATGACCCCTATTGTGAGGTCATCAGGTGAAAGGTCAAGGTCATAGTGATAAAGCTTGTCTGAGTGATATCTCAACAATGCCTGGACCTTTGGTCCTCAAACCTGACTTGGATGTTGGGCCTGACCCGTACATGACCCTACTGAGGTCATCAGTTAAAGGTCAAGGTCACAGTGACCTTGAAAGCGAAAAGCTTGTCCGAGTTATAACTCGACCATGCCTACACCCATGGCCCTCACACTTGACATGGAGACTCGGGGTGACCAGTACATGACCCCAATTGATTTTGAGGTAATCGGGTAAAAAATTGTACAAATATTCCTGACAACATGGCGCTCAGGGGGGGCAAAATGTTTGACAAACATCTCTTGTTTTATTATATTTTAAACCCTTTCCAGGATTTAGACACTTCCTGGCAACTTTGGAAAACATTGTTGCAAAAGGACTGTTCATAATGAGCAATTTCTGCCTTTGCCACTATGTTTTCAACTTTATTCAATAACTGTTTTTTTTTTCATTTATAGAGGTATATTTTTTACTTAAGGTCTTAACATTTTCGGCGTTGTCTAGTGCTGATTTGTTGTAACCAAAATTCAAACCCAGTAATAAGGATGTTGTTTGGGCAGGTTGGCAATAGTCAAACTTTTTATTGTTTCATGATTAAATCACTTTCTTTAGACCTTTTCTTGTTCTATTTTTTTTGGTGGGAAGCAGGGTCTTTGGGTGAAGATCAATGTCACTGTTACTAGAAATAGATTACTATATAAGGTAACCGTTGAAACTCTTCGTGGCTTTGGGTTTGCCTTGATGTGATATATCAAGGAATTTGAATTTGATCTGATATATCAAGGAATTTGAATTTGATCTGATATATCAAAGAATTTGTCTAGTTCTGATATATCAAGGAATTTGCCTTGATCTGATTTATCAAAAAAATTGCCGTTATCTAATATATCAAGGAATTTGCCTTGATCTAATATATCATGGAATTTGCCTGTTTCTGATATTTCACAGAGCGTGTCTCAGTGCGATATATTTCTCAAAGAATTTGTCCATGTTTGATATATCATGAAATTTGCGTAGATCTGAAATATCATGAAATTTGCGTAGATCTGATACATCAAGGAATTAGCCTAGAAAAGAATCTGATATAAAATAGACTTTTTTCTAGGTGTGATATATCATTGAATTTGCCATGTTATATATGATATATCAAGGAATTAGAATGATCTTAACCCTTTCCCTCATACGACAATTCTGCAGCAGACGACTTTGAACGTATTTTGTCAAATAAAATAGAAAATCTCTATAATTGAATGGATAACCTATGACAAAAAGTGGAAAACATTGTGGCAAAAGGAGAAATTGCACGTTTTGTGCAATTTCTTTTTTTGTTCCTATGTTTTCAAAAAGCTGTCTGCTGCAGAGGCACCAGAAAGCGTCTATATGAGGGAAAGGGTTAACTGTTCACAAGTCGGTGAAATTGCCTACAAAATAGTCCAGCATTACCTTAGAAGAGGAATGAAAAACTTTCCCCAATGCAGATGCATTCTAACTTCTATAATAGGCAATTTTTCATTTAGCCACAATATTTTCAACTCTATTCAATAACTATAATAGAAATTATTTTCAATAGTTTTGCCTATAGATATGTTTTCAAAGTAGTCTGCTGCAAATTCGATGTCAGTGTTTTGTAAAGGATTAAAGATTAAATGGCTCATTGCATGAATTCATGTTATTGAACTCCTATTCAAATTATACACTAAAGTCTTGCATTTTTACCCATACAATATACATAACCCCTTTCCCACTAGCAGATGCATTTTGACACATATGAAGCAGACAGCCTTTGAAGTCATTGTGGGAAAAGTGGAAATTGCTCATAATGAGCAATATTTCCTTATGCCACAATGATTTCAATTACTTTTAATAATAATAACTTATTTATAGAGATATACCATATTTTTGCTTAGATGTTTTAGAAGTTTAGAAAAACTACGCTCTTTTAGTGTCAAAATTTGAGAATATTTACCTAAACTGTTTTCAAAGCCGATAACTTTTTAACCCTTTCCTACAAACAATAAATCTGTAGCCGACTAATTTGAAATCATCAAGTCCAAAATATAGAAAGTTTCTATAAATGATTGTACAATTAAGAGCAATTTCTCCTTTTTGCCACAATGATTTCAAAAGTTGTGTAGCCGGAAGATGTGTCAAAATGCATCTGAAAGTTTGAAAGGGGGAAATGGTTAACCCTTTCCCACATACAATTAAGCAAACATCCACTACAGTTGACAGTTTAACCCTTTCCCTCATAGGACAATTCTGCAGCAGATGACTTTGAACATATTTTGTCAAAAAAAGGAAAATCTCTATAACTGAATGGATAACCTATGACTAAAAGTAGAAAACATTGTGGCAAAAGGAGAAATTGCTCATTTTGAGCAATTTCTCCTTTTGTCACTATGTTTTCAAAAAGCCATCTGCTGCAGAGGCTTCTAAAAGCGTCTATATTATGAGGGAAAGGGTTAATATAAGAAAAAAGTTGAAAACATTGTGGCAAATGGAGAAATTGCTCATTATGAGCTATTTGTCCTTTTGCCACATTGTTTTCAAAAGTCTTCAGCTATATATATATATATAGAGGCGTCTGTATGAGTGAAAGTGTTAATACTGTCTCGCCCATTGATTATGATGTTATCCCATTGGTACGATTAATCCGGTTGATCTGACATGATATTTTTAGAATCATCTCACTCTGAGGAAAAAATGTTGTTGAGTTCTGGGATATTTGAAATAATGTATTGTAGGAAAAGAAGTTTTAAATTTGTAAGAGTAGAAAGTAGCATATTTATAATATCTTACAGATAATCCTTTTATTAATTTGCCTGTTTTTCGAAGAAAAAAAGTCGAGCTATTTTGAAAGTCCTTGACTTTAACCTTACTTCTCAACTCAAAAACTATTCAACATTTTCAAATGAAACTTCGTACACATGTTCCTATGAACAATACACATGTCTATACCAAGTCACATTACTTAATTATTCCGAAATTCCCCTTTTTCGACTTAGCAAAAACTAACGAGCGTTGGTGTTCGCTCTTCAGTGCTCTTGTTTATAATATATTAAATATAATTGAAAACATTGTTGCAAAAGGAGAAATTTCTTATTATGAGCCATTTCACCAAAAGTTAGCCATTAAGTTTTTCAAACGTGTCTGCTGGAGGGAAAGGTAAAAGCACTTAAAGTTTCCCAATGAGGACAATTTATGCAAATGACCCCAGAATAGGAGGGTTTATTTAGAATTAAACCTTTTCCCATCTGCTGGCGCATTTTGACGCATCTGCTGCAGATGACTCATAATTACCATGAGTAATTCTCCTTTTTGCCAAAATATTTTTAACTCAATTATCATATTTTCATTTTTAACTCATTTCCACATACAACAAATCTGCGCCAGACGACTTCGAAATGTAGAAGATCTCTATAAAAGATAGTATGCAGATTGAAAAGAGTTAAAATCATTGTTATAAAATTGAGAAATTGCTCATCATGAGCATGATGAGCACTTTCTCCTTTCACCACAATGATTTCAAAAGTCGTCTGCTGTAGAGGCATCAGAAAGCATCTATTTGTGGAATAGGGTTAAGAAATTGTTCGTAGTTTGCCCTGTATGTATTCAAAGTCATATGCTGCAGATTTGTTGTATCTTGAAAAGGGTTAAAATCTCAAGTAATCCTTCACTGAATATGTTAGTCTAAGAGTTGTCATTTTTAGTAAAACACTTGGGGAAAAAAACCAGTTATATGTAAGCAATTGAAAAAAATATTTGATTTGAAAACTTTGTTGGGAAAAGATACTGATTAAAATGAACTCAATCCTCCATTTCCCACCTAGTTTATGATAAAATTGTCAGCTATGAAGGCAATAAAGGTGACTGTATGTCTGCATAAATGGAAGGATTAAAACATTTTAAAGATAATCCCTTTAAATGTGCCATTTTGCTTCATCTAAATGAAATGCTCAGAGCTCTAGATAAGGAGCATTTTGCATGTTCTAAATTCCTTATTTTACCCACTAACCCTATGCTGTAGGTACTCAAAAGAATCGTTTCAGTGAGACGATTCTTTTGAGTACCTACAACATAGGGTTTACTTAAAAATAAGAGAAATTATGGGAAAAAGAGCTGAATACCCCTCCTTATCTGGACCTCTGAATGCTAGTAGAGATAAATCATGCAAGTCATATCTTAATCCTTCCCTGCAACGGATGACTGTGAGGCTTTTGCAGCTGGAAACTTTTGAAAACATTGTAGTAAAGGGAGAAATTGATCAAAACATTGAAATTTTGCTTTTTCAACTATAATTTTATAATGTGGACAAAGTGGGGTTGAGCTATTGTGATCACTCACCGTCTGTCATCGTCTCTCTGTCCGTCTGTTCATTGTTTTCCTACAAACAGCTTCTCCAACTTAACCAATGAACCAAATTCAATATAATTGTGCTATTGTGATCACATTTTGTCCGGCGTCCGGGGTGCGTAGTCAACATTAGAGCTTGTTAACACTCTACAGGCTACATTTTGCATCCAATCTTCATGAAAGTTTATCAGAACATTTATCTCCATCAATCATGGACAGGTTCGAAACTAGGCCATATGAGGTCAAAAGCTAGGTCACTAGGTCAAATTGAAGGGAAATCTTGTTAACACTCTGGAGGTCACATTTTCAACTTGAGCATGTTGAAACTTTATCAGAATGTTAGTCTTGATGATTATGTAAGTTCGAACATAGGTCATGTCGGGTCAAAAAGTTGTTCACTAGGTCAAATTAAAGGAAATGTGTCAAAATGTGTCTGCAAGTGGGAAAGGGTTGAAATATCATTCAGTTAATTGTGTTGTAGTTTTAAGGGATAAATGATTACAGTTCAGTTGATATAATTATGTACTGCTTTATCATGCTGCATAGTTGCATGCATAAACCCGTAACACTTTCCCTCATACAACAAATTTGCAGCAGACAACTTAAAAACCATCTTGGTTGGTTAAACTATGGACAATATCTAATAGTGAAAGTATAATTATCAAATAAGAGTTAAAAACATTGTGGCAAAAAGAGATATTGCTTTATCATCTTGTCACACTGTTTTCAAAAACTGTCTGATGATGCATGAAAATATGTCGGCGTCTTAGCGGGAAACGGTAAACCTGATAATCATAACTTTTGACTCCACTACTATACAGCAAAGTCATCAAACAAGCAATTTCAGTTTTTCCCACAATGTTTTCGGGGTCTTATCTTGCTTAATTAGTTTTCCAATTTTCCAGAACTATATTTTTCTGTTGGTGTTTTTAAAGTAGAACATCTTAGAAATAATTATATAAGGTAAATTGTTAAAACCCTGTTTAACCCTTTCCCATACACAACAAATCTGCAGCAGACGACTTTGAAAACGTCCTGGCAATTTGCGCAAATTAATGGTGACTTTCTATATTGAATTATTATGATCAATTTCTTCATTTGCCACAATGTTTTCAAAATTAGTCTGCTGTAGAGGTGTCATAATATGTATGTATATATGGGAAAGGGTTAAATCAACATTTTGATAAATTTTTCTCTTCGTCAATGATTTCAAAGGTTATGTGCTGTAGATGCATCAAAATATGTCAGCAAATTGTACATGGATGATTAAGCAAACTAAATTGTCAACTATACAAACTGTGGTTGTCATTTGCAAATTTAAACAGAGGCCCAGATAAGGAGGGGTTTACAGCTCTTCTAAACACAACATCTCTCTACAACATAGGGTTATTGGATAAAATAAGGATTTTAGAACAAGCAAAACGCTCCTTATCCAGAGCTCTGCATAAATATTACTAATTACTTGATATAGATTTTAAAAGATTTGTCAGCTTTAAAAAGGGCAAGGAATAAACATTTATACCTTTGTAAATATAATCAATTGCACAACTATTTATGTACAAAGTCTTTAGACCAACTATAATGAGATAAGTTATGCAGCAGACGACTTTTGCAAGATTCTTTTCAACTCTCTTCAATATCACTTCCATAGTTTTAGCCCATGTTTTCAAAGTTGTCTGCTGCAAATTTGTTGTATGTTGGAAAGGGTTATACCATTTTTCTTTCTCGTTTATTTCAGATTATTAGACGTCAAACATAGCCAGTCTAGCCAAACCGGAGAGATCAACCTCAAACTTGTATTCGAATTTATCGACCAAGATCTCGCCAAGTACCTAGAACGTTGTCCTTCACCGGGTCTCGGACCAGATAGAATCAGGGTAACAGTGACTTAACTATTGTCCCAATTACGTGACACATAAGGGCAGACCTCGATACAGATCTCTGAATATCTGTTTTTGGTTTAATTGTTTCCCACGTACAACAAATCTGCTGCTGACGAGTTTGAAAACATGCACGCTAATAATTTGGAAAATATCCAAATTTATATTTGAATTACAATTATTGATATGAGTTGGAATGAGCAATTTCTACTTCTGCTCCATTGTTTTAACCGTTTCCCACAAATATGGTAAATTTGAAAATTGTAAGTATAATTATTACATGAAGTTATAAACATTGTGATAGAGGAAGAAATTGCTCATCATAAGCAATTTCTTTTTTTGCCACAATATTTTCTAAAGTTGTCTGCTGCAGAGGCATCAGAAAGCGTCTATACGTGGGAAAAAGTTAAACAGTACAGACCTGTCCTAAAATCAATGAGGCAACGTTTGATAAGGAGCAATACAGAATCTTTAGACTTCTTTACACACACCAGTTTTTCGAATCAAATCAAAAACATCTAAAACTTAACCCTTTCCCTCATACGACAATTCTGCAGCAGACGACTTTAAACAGATTTTGTAAACAAATAGAAAATATCTTAAATTGAATGGATAACCTATGACTAAAAGTTGAAAACATTGTGTCAAAAGGCGAAATTGCTCGTTTTGAGCAATTTCTTCTTTTGTCACTATGTTTTCAAAAAGCCGTCTGCTGCAGAGGCGTCAGAAAGCATCTATATGAGGGAAAGGGTTAATATTAATATTAAACTTAAAACCCTTTGACACAATTCTATACAACAAATCAGACAATATTGAAATCATTAAGTCAAAAATATGGAAACTGTCTATAAATGAAAGAACAATTATTGAATAAAGTTTAAAACCTTATGGCCAAGGGAGAAATTGCTCATGATTTGCTATTGCTCCTTTTGCCACAATGTTTTGCGAAACTCGTCTGCTGCATGGGAGACAGAAAGAATCTGTAGGTGGTAAAGGGTTAAGTAAAGTTTCAGGATATTTATGAGGCAATTGACTTATATTGGTTTAATCTAATATATTGTCATGAAAAGATGGTTTGCACTGATTTTGACGTCATCAATTCATTGGGGATATTGATTCTATTGACAGTATGACCCTAACTACTCGACCTTTACTATGGATAATATGGCTGAGATTTGATAGTATTTTGTACTGCTATTTTATATCAAATCTATTTTAACTGGGTCACCGCAAAAATGTTCTACTTTATTTATTTATTTATTTCATTTTATTGATTTATTTTCTATGTTAACCCTTTCCCACCTGCAGACGCATTTTGACACAATAGCAGCAGACAATGTTTGAAAATATTGTGGCCAAAGATGAAATTGCTCATGATGAGCAATTTCTCCTTTGGCCACAATGCTTTCAACTTTATTTAACAATTAAGCTATCTTTTAATGAGATTTTTCATGTTTTTGTTAATATGTTTTCAAAGTCATCTGCTGCAGATTTATTGTATGTGGGGAAGGCTCAAGACATTTAAATTTGTTTTTTTTCTGATAATAACTCGTTCATGTCATTTCCGAAAAGCTATTAAAAATATAAGTCACGGGCTTCTACCTGGCGATTAATAATTACTGAAAAAAAGTTGAAAACAATGAGGCGAAAGGAGAAATTGCATGTATTGAACAATTTCTTCTTTTGTCACAATGTTTTCAAAAGTCATCTGCTACAGAGGCAGCTGAAAGCTTCTTTACGTGGGAAAGGGATTTTATCATTTTGTGTAATTCTGAGGCTAAGAAGAAAACATTGTCGTTAACTCTTTCCCTCATACGACAATTCTGCAGCAGACGACTTTGAATGTTTTTTGTCAAAAAATAGAAAATCTCCATAATTGAATGGATAACCTATGACAAAAAGTGGAAAACATTGTGGCAAAAGGAGAAATTGCACGTTTTGTGCAATTTCTTCTTTTGTCACTATGTTTTCAAAAAGCCGTCTGCTGCAGAGGCGTCAGAAAGCGTTTATATGAGGGAAAGGGTTAAAGGAGGAACTGTCTGTAATTAGATACTTGGATTATTTAGCAATATTTCTTATTCCTTCCAGAATTTTCTCTTACCCTAATTTTATACTAAGGTCAAGGTTACAGCTTCCATGATGAGTGGGTTCTGACTTTGGGAAATTTCTGCACAAACAGTGAGAGGAGTACTTGTTTGGCCTCCACTCTCCAGGATGCAGACCTTGAATGTAATAGAAGCTGACCAAGGCTTGCTTTGCAATGGATGTAAAAGAGAACAGTTTAACCCTTTCCCACATGCAGAACCATTTTGATGACTCTGCAAAAAGACGACTTTTGAAAACATTGTGGTAAAATGAGAACAATTATTGCTCATAATGAGCAATTTCTCATTTTGCCCCTATGTTTTTTTTTTACTATATTCAATAATTACATATAGATTTTCGACTTTATTGAAATTAGACGTTTTCAAAACGTCTGCACTAGATTTGTTGTATATTTGGGAGGGGTTAAACTGAGATTTTATTGACCTAACCACGACCTTTGAAATGGACTCCTATTTTGTATTGTTTCAGGATCTTATGTACCAGTTACTAAATGGTGTTGACTTTCTTCATACAAATCGCATCGTTCATCGAGACTTAAAACCACAGAATGTTCTCATCTCCAGTGATGGTCAGCTTAAACTCGCCGATTTCGGTCTTGCCAGGGTCTACGGCTTTCAAATGGCACTCACCCAAGTGGTAGGTTAACTTTATCTGTTCCATGATGCATACACCATTTTACACCGCTGCATCAGACAACTTTTAAAAATATTGTAAGCTTTTTCTGCTCTTCCCAAAAATTGGTTATTTTAAGATTTACCCTTTTCTTATGAGGTTTCGACAGTCTTAGCGGTGTAGCATCTGCCTCAAGTACAAGAGGTCGCAGGTTCGATCCCCCGTCAGGTGATACAGAAGATTTTAAAAATGGTAGTAATGGCTGCCATCCTTGTCACTCGGGGTTGTGAGGTTAGCATTATACGACTGACTGGCTGGTATCAGGATAAATGGACCAGAAGTACTGGTAACTTATCCAGGAAACGCCATGATATAACTGAAAAATTGTGGGAGCACCGTTAAACACTAAACAATCAATCTTACGAGGTTTCCCTGTCTTTGGTTTCAAGATAATTTAGCATCAAGCTGCATCAGAAAAGGCAAACAAAACCACTGGACAGAAACCAATCAAACTTCACAGGAATGTTTCTTTTGTGGTCATCTTTTAAAGAAATTCAAAGAATTAATTCTCATGAAGAACTGGTTGCTTGTCTAATTTCAAGATAGTGTGGCGAAGATGTCCTTAGGTGACTTTCCAAAACATTTTGTCAAGCCATATTGATTTGTTAGAAAACCATTGCTGCCAAGCACCATCGTAAAGGTGGTTAACCTGTTCCCACCTATAGACGCATTCTTGCGCATCTGTAGCAGACGACTTTTGAAAACAATGTGTGAAAGGGAGAAATTGCTCATAATGAGCAATTTCTCTTCATTTGCCACATTATTTTCAACTATAATTAATTATTATACTCTAATTTATAGAGATGTTCAATAGTTTTGCCTGGATGATTTCAAATTCGTCTGCTGCAGATTTGTTGTATATTGGAAAGGGTTAATAACAAAACTGTAAAATTCTTTTTGATACTGCTTGTTTGATTTCGGGATAATTTTTGGTAGAAATGATACTTGACCAAAGTACTCAGGTCAGTTGAGTGATACAGAGCCACATGATCTTCTTGTTTAATTATTTTCTCTAAAGATTTTTAATTTGAAAGAGCCTTTAAATGGCATATCAGGTATAAGTCACATAGTCTCCTTGTTAATTGAACTGTCGCAGTGTTGTCATAGATATGTCAGTCAATTGACCTTGTTATGATTCAGCTTGTGTCAGTTCAATTTACACAGACTATACTAAACATTTGTATACATGTATATGCATCATGTGTCAGTTCAATTTACACAGACTAAACTAGACATTTGTATATATATATATTCATCATTAAACAGTTCAATTTACACAGACTATACTAGAGATTTTATTTTTTGTCCGCAGGTTGTAACGTTATGGTACAGGGCACCAGAAGTGATATTACAAGCACAGTACGCCACACCTGTTGATATGTGGAGCTGTGGGTGCATCTTTGCTGAATTATTTAATAGACGGTAAGGCTAAACCCTTTTTATTCCTGAAGTACCGACACTGTCTCCATGGTGTAGTGGATAGAGTGTCTGCCTTTGGAGCAGGAGACCAGGGTTTGGTCAGCAATTGGATAATTTCCCATGAACACCTTCGTCAAACATGCTATGAATGTTTATGTGCATAAAACCTCGCTTGCGATTACAAACCGGCCAAATTACTTCGTTCCAGAATCATGCCTCCCTGATGCACTGGCAATCTTGTTCTACAATGTTTTCAAAACTGTCGGCTATAGAAGACATTTTAAGTCATCTGTATCAATGATTCCATTCCTTAACACTTTCCCTCATACGACAATTCTGCAGCATACGACTTTGAAAACATATTGAAAAATCTCCTTAAAAGATAACTTAATTGTTAAATAAAGTTGAAAACGTTGTGGCCAAAGGAGAAATTGCTCATCATGAGCAATTTCACCTTTGGCCACAATGTTTTCTCAAGTCATCTGCTGCTATTGCATCAAAATGCGCCTCCAGGTGGGAAAGGGTTAAGAATCTGCTGTGGTAGATTGGTTAGCATTGTGAATTTTTTAACTAGGTGTCCTGGGTTCCTTTCTCGTTTATGACTGTCATGGTGGAGTGTCCTTGGGAAAGGCAAATTTTCAAGCCTAGTACTGGTTTGTTTACCCAGGGATCATGAATAAGTGAATTGTTGCCATTTTATAACTGAAATAATGTTGAAAATTGCATAAAACACTAACAAAAAACAAGAATCACACTCAAAAGGTCAATTTAAAAAACTCTTATTAGAATTAGATGAATTTTTGGTTTTGTATTGCTGAAAAACTATAAACTCCTTGAAAATGTAAGTTTGAAAGATTCATATGGATAAAAAATTATCTTTGTATCAATCAATCGTATCCACACCACCTCGTTGGTGTAATGGTAAAGCGTCTGACTCAGGTGCGGGAGGTCGAGGGAATCGATCCCCAGTTGTGTCATACCGAATGCTTTAAACATGTAAGTAATGGCTACGCTCAGGGTTGCGGGGTTAGCATTACGACTGACTGGCTGGTGTCAGGATAAATGCACCAGTAGAACTGGTAACTTACCCATGAAACGCTGTGATATAACTGATGTTTAGCTCACCTATGCACGAAGTGCAAGGTGAGCTATTGTGATCACATTTTGTCCGGCGTCCGTCCGGCGTCCGTTGTGCGTCGTCAACATTTCAGCTTGTTAACACTCTACAGGCTACATTTTGCATCCAATCTTCATGAAAGTGTATCAGAACGTTCATCTCAATCAAATCTTAGACACGTTTGAAACTGGGCCATATGAGGTCACATTGAAGCGAAATCTTGTTAACACTCTGGAGGCCACATTTTCAACTTGAGCGTGTTGAAACTTGATCAGAATGTTTGTCTTGATGATATGTAGGTCAAGTTTGAACATGGGTCATATCGGGTCAAAAAGTAGGTCACTAGATCAAATTGAAAGAAATTTTGTTAACACTCTAGAGGCCACATTTTTTGCTTCAGAAGTTTCAAATTTTGTCAGAATGTTTGTCTTAAAGATATTTAGGTCAAGTTCGAATATGGGTCATATTGGGGTCAGAAACTAGGTCACTAGGCCAAATTGAAGGAACATCTTGTTAACTCTGTAGAAGTGGCATTTTTTGCTACAGCAGCTTGACATTTAATGAGAATGTTTATCTAAATGATATCTAAGCCAATTTCGAATATGGATCATGTAGGGTCAAAAACTAGGTCACTAGGCCAAATTGAAGGAAAATCGTGTAAGCACTTTGGATGAAATTTGGTCAGAATGTTTGTCTGAATTATATCTAGGTCAAGTTCGAATATGGGTCATATTGGATCAGAAACAAGGTCAATAAAGGAAAATATTGTTCAAACTCCGGAGGCCGCATTTTTACTTTGAGCAAGTTGAAAATTTGTCAGAATGTTGTCTTGATGATATCTAGTCCATGTTGGAATATGGGTCATATCAGGTAAAAAAATATAGATCACTAGACCAAATGAAGGAAAATCTTGTTAACACTGTGGAGGTTGCATTCAGAATAATTGTCTTGATGTGTTTTGCATTGCAGTACATTGTATAATTAAGGTGAGCGATCCAGGGCCATCATGGCCCTCTTGTTTTGTTGAAAGCAGCTTTAGAAAGCAAATAGTTAAATAGTATCTTTGGCTTCTGAATCTGCAGCGGTTGACTTTGAAAACATCTAGGCAATACTTTGGAATATCTCTATCAATGAAAAGATTTAACTATTGAAAAGAGCAGTTTCTTCTTTGGCAACAATGTTTTCAAAAGTTGTTTGCTGCTGACTGAGCCTGATGCATCAAAATGCTTCAACCTGTGGGAAAAGACGATCTATGAAGAAGGTATTCTTTGTTACGACAGTAGACAATGTTTGAAAAACAATGTGTGAATAATTTCTCCTTTTCTCACACTGTTTGCAATATGTTGTAGGAATTATATGGTAATTCTAATATTTCAATTAAAAATTGGTTAACCCTTTTTTCCCTCATAAGACAATTCTGCAGCAGACAATTTTGAACATATTTTGTCAAAACATGGAAAATCTCTATAATTGAATGGATATCCTATGACTAAAAGTGGAGAAAATTGTGGCAAAAGAAGAAATTGCTTGTTTTGAGCAATTTCTTCTTTTGTCACTATGTTTTCAAAAAGCTGTCTGCTGCAGAGGCATCAGAAAGCGTCTATATGAGGGAAAGGGTGAAGTTAAATTGTTTATTTTATAGAAAGTAAATATTTACGTATTTATTGTTTTTTACAGGCCTTTGTTTTGCGGAGAGTCCGATATTGATCAGCTTGTTAAAATATTTGAGTAAGTAAACAATTGAATGCTCAAATTTCATTATTTACCCTGACTAAGGTAACCCTTTCCCACATACAATAAGTCTGCAGCAGACAACTTTGAAACCATTGGGAAAAAACTATAGTAATTCTCTATAAATGAAAATTTAATTATTCAATAGAGTTGAAAATTTCCATATGAGCATGCGCTCCTTTTTAGCTCACCTGAGCACAAAGCTTGGGGTGAGCTCTTGTGATCACTCAATGTTCATAGTCGTCCGAACATCTATTAACACTATCCTAAAAACAACTCTTCTAAATTAATGAACCAAATTCAGAATAATTTCACAGGATAGTGCCTTAGGTGGTCCTCTTTCAAAGATTTTCTAAGAATCCTAAGAATTTAATTCCATGAAGAACTTTAGTTGCCGCGGTTCCACAAAAAGGGAAAAATGTCAAATCTTCAAAAAAATTCTTTTCAAAACAGATTGTTCTAATTATTCTGATCCTTTGAAAAATATGGCCACCATGTGCTGGGCCCTTGTTTTGATTATGTATTTTCATACACTTTCCAAATTTTATTGCCCTGATTTGAAAATAAGTGTTCCTTGGGTGACCCTCAACCGAGATTGTTCCTATTATTCCAATCCATTGAAAAACATGGCATGGCAAAAAACATGGCAGCCAGCCAGGGGCGGCGCTCATTTTCCTTATATTTAAATATATTGAAAACTTTAAAAATCTTCTTGAATAAAGTACTGGCCTGATTAGAAAACTATTTGGCTCAAAAGTTCTTTGGGTGACCCTCTATCAAGGTTGTTGAATTTATTCTGATCCATTGAAAAACATGGAGTGGGACTTGTTTTCCTTATATGTTGCAAAAGTGGATTTACTTAAGTTTTCACTATTTAAACATATATACATGTATAGTGAAATCTTTAAAAATCTTCTTTTCTAAACTAATGGCCTTGATTTTATAGTAATTTGGCACAAATGTTCCGTGGGTGACCCTGACGAGCAATTTCTCCTTTTGACACAATATTTTCCACTTTTAGTCATAGGTTATCCATTCAATTATGGAGATTTTCTATTGTTTGACAAAATATGTTCAAAGTTGTCTGCTGCAGAATTGCCGTATGAGCTGGGAAAGGGTTAACCTCTGCATGAGACAACTATTGAAAACATTGAGAAATTACTTGTTTCTGACAATTACTCCTTTGAAAGATGGTTATTAACAGAGGGATAGATTGGTATGTGTGCAGGCATAACACTTTTGTTTCCGCTCAACTTCTTTCTTTAAACTTGAGGAGTGTAGCTTAAATAGAAAGTAACCCTTGGATTATTGGGGAGGTCAATTAGGTCAAGGTCACTGTTACTGAAAATAGATCACCTGTGTTATGGTCACCATTGTAAAACCTGGTCTCGCTGCTATGATGAGTTGCAAACAACTATAATAAATAGAAAATCGGATAAAGCAGTTATACCAAGACTTAGTTTATCTCTTACCCACATACAACAAATCTGCAGATGACGACATTGAAAACATCTATGTAAACATTTGGGAAATCTCTGTAATTGATAGTATAATAGTTGAAAAGAGTTGAAAAAAGGAAAATTTCTCCTTTTGTCAAAGTTTAGTGTCATATGATATTTATGTAATGGGATTTTGACACTCCCAGAGACGGCTGGCTTTATGTGATAAATGATAGTAAAACTATTGAAAAGAGTCAAGTTTTTGTGGAGCAATTTTGCCTTTTTGCCCCAATTTTTTCTTAACTCTTTTCAATAGCTACTTTCATACATTTGCTGTGATGTCTTTCAAGTCATCTGTTGCATATTTTGTTTGTATGTATCAAAGAGTTAAACTCCAGCCAATTTCATTACAGAATTCTTGGTCGACCTATTGAATCGGATTGGCCAGAACATGTATCATTACCATGGAAATC
Source organism: Serripes groenlandicus (assembly GCA_031761405.1). NCBI lineage: Eukaryota > Metazoa > Mollusca > Bivalvia > Cardiida > Cardiidae > Serripes > Serripes groenlandicus. The sequence goes on from JASEVX010000003.1 coordinate 88,732,079, forward strand.
ATTTCAAGCCTTCCCACCAAAGCCTGTGTCCAGTTATATTCCAGAAATTGATCAAGATGCCAAAAACTTATTTGAGGTATATGTATTTTCATTTCATTTATTTTACCATTTCTGACATACAACAAATCTGCAGCAGGCGTTTTTTTAAAACACCTAGGTGAAAATATGGAAAATTATTGAATAGTCAAAACTATTGTGAACTTTTTTTCTTTTGCTATAATAATTTCTTTTTTCAAAAGCCATCTGCTGCAGATGATTCAAAATGAACCTGTATGCGGGAAATTACGAAAGATTTGCCATTGTTGATATAGAAACTTTGTTCAGAAGACTTCTGAGGGATGTAGATAGATATGTAGATGGATAATATAGATGCCTCTGCAGCAGACAAGTTTTCAAAACATTGATCCTAGTCATCAAAATGTATGAAAAACAGAGGTGCTGTCTTAGCCCTTTCCCACTTGCAGACACATTTTGACGCATCTGTAGTAAATAACATAGTCATGATGGAGTGTCCTTGGGCAAGGCACATTTCCTTGCCTAGTACTGATTTGTTTACCTAGGGATCATGAATAAGTGAACTGTCGCCGTGATATAAATTAAATAATGTTGAAAACTGTGTAAAACCCCAATAAAGCAAAGTATATGACATAAAAAATTGTGGCAACAGTAGCAATTGCTTTCATCCAGAGATTTTCCATAGTTTTGCTGAGGTTTTTTCAAAATCATCTGCTGCAAAGGTGTTGTATGTGGGAAAGGGGCTAAACACTTCCCTGATCTTCCTGCAGATAAACATTGTTTCAAAATAAAATTTTACCTTTATATGAGATATTTAAATTGAGATGACTCTGAATTTTTGGGGAAAACTGATGCATTAGAGTTACAAACATTGTGGCAAGATGAGAAATTTTTCATTATAATTAAATTTTCCTCTTGTCACAATGTTTTCAAAAATCGTCTGAAACCTTTTCCACCTGCAGACATTTTGACACATGATGAGCAATTCCTCATTTTAACACAATGTTGACAACTCCATTCCCCAAATATACATTCATTTATAGAAATTGTACATAATTTCATCCAGATGTTTCAAAGCTGTTTGGTCGTATATTCTGTATTTGAGAAAGGGTTAACCCTTTCCCTCATACAACAAATCTGCAGCAGACGAATTTGGAAACATGTGGACAAAAATATAGAAAATCCCTATAAATGAGGGTACATTTACTGAAAAGAGTTGAAAACATTGTGGCAAAAGTGGCTGCTTAACAGAAGTTATAGCTCACACAAGTTTAATTGTACTTGATTTTGAGAATTGTTATGGAATGGATGGATCGAGTTTATAACATTGTGACAAAAGCAGAAATGTCTACTTTTGTCACAACATTTTATAAAGATGTTTGTTGCAGATGCATCAAAGTAAGTCTGCATGTCATTAAATGTCAACACTTTCCCTCATACGACAATTCTGCAGCAGACGACTTTGAACGTATTTTGTCAAAACATAGAAAATCTCCATAATTGAATGGATAACCTATGACAAAAAGTGGAAAAACATTGTGGCAAAAGGAGAAATTGCACGTTTTGTGCAATTTCTTCACTATGTCACTATGTTTTCAGAAAACCGTCTGCTGCAGAGGCGTCAGAAAGTGTCTATATGAGGGAAAAGGTTAACCCTTTGCCACATACAAAAATCTACAGCCAAGGAATTTCAAAATATGTAGGCCAAAATATTGAAATTCTCTGCAAGTGAAAGTTTGAGAACATTGTGGCATAAAGAGACATTGCTCATTATGAGCTTTTTCTTCATTTACCCACAAGATTTTTAAAAGTATTTTGATGCAACCCTTTCCCACATACAACAAATATGCAGTAGAAACCATTGAAAACATGTGGCCAAAGATTTGGGAAAACTGTACAAATGATAGTATAATCATGAAATAGAGTTGAAAACATTGTGGTAAAAAGAGAAATTGCTAATTATGTTTGGGTAAGGTGGAAAAGTGTTAAGAAATGTAATATTGACAAAATTCCATTTCATTTCAGAAACTTTTAAAATTCAATCCTCATCGAAGACTAAGTGCACGAGAAGCATTAAATCACCCATATTTTAAAGACCATGATATTGACAGTATTCGAACAACAAGCTCATTGTCGCCGACTTCCACATCAGAAAGTGATAGTACGGACGGACGGTCAGACACTCCTGTTAGCAAATAGGTTGTCTTTTGGTTGAAACTGTGCCAGTGCCTTTAAGCCATTCTTTCATGGGATATTTCTAGAATAAGGCAATTCCACTTTAACCCTTTCCCTCATATGACAATTCTGCAGCAGATGACTGAATATATTTTTATCAAAAAATTGAAAATCTCTATAATTGAATGGATAACCTATGACAAAAAGTGGAAAACATTGAGCCAAAAGGAGAAATTGCTCGTTTTGAGCAATTTCTTCTTTTGTCACTATGTTTTCAAACAGCCTGTCTGCTGCAGAGGCATCAGAAAGCGTCTATATGAGGGAAAGGGTTAAGCCCTACACTGATACACTAAGACTTCAGACACATTTTGTAAACATTATTAAAATAGAAGATATTGCTCTAAGTGATCTAATTGCTCCTTTTTCCACATTGTTTTCAACTCATTATCAAAATTCTGTTTCCAATTTTACAGTTACTGCCGTTGATTTCTTCATATAATCATATTGCAGACAACTTAAAAATAAAATATCGGGTAAATAATTCCGTATCTTTGGGGAAAAAAAGGAAAAATGTTGCCCAGATGTCTGCATGTTTACTCTTACCCCTAATTTAACCCTTTCCCTCATATAGACGCTTTCTGATGCCTCTGCAGCAGACGGCTTTTTGAAAACATAGTGACAAAGGAAGAAATTGCACAAAACATGCAATTTCTCCTTTTGCCACAATGTTTTCCACTTTTTGTCATAGGTTATCCATTCAATTATGGAGATTTTCTATGTTTTGTCAAAATACGTTCAAAGTCGTCTGCTGCAGAATTGTCATATGAGGGAAAGGGTTAACATATCGGCAGCAAATGCTTTTGTTAACATCTGGGCACAATTTTTTATTGAATAAAGCAAACTTTGTGGCAAAAGGGGGAAATTGCTCATTGAGTTATTTCTCCTTTTGCCACAAGCTGTCTGCTCAATGTGTCAAATTGTGTCTGCAAGTGGTGAAGGGATAAACAACGAGTTGACCCTTTCCTACTTGATGACACATTTTTAGCGCTTATGGAACACAATTCAATGATTGTACTTGCATTTATAGAAAATTTCAATGAATTTGCCTTATTTGTTTTCAAAGGCGTCTCCTTCAGATATGTGGTATGAGGGAAAGAAGGGTGTTTGGGACCAATAGCAAAATGTGTGATGCATGATAAACATTCAGGATTTTTTTTATGCCTCTGCCTAGGGCACAAAATGTTACCATCCTTTGCGCATCTGCTACAATTAGTTTTTGTAATGCATGCATATATTTCGATGTTTTTTGGTAAGTTGTATTTAGTTAGCCTTTCCCACATACAAAAAATCTGCAGCAGACTATCTGAAAATATCAAGGGAAGAATATGGAAAATCTCTGTTAATGAAAGTATACTTGTTTTAAAAATGGCATTGAAAACATTGTGGCAAAAAGAGAAACAGCTTTTTTTGAGCAATTTCTCTATTTGCTACAATGTTTTTAAAAAAAGGTCTGCTGCAGATGCATCGAAATGCGTCTACAAGCAGGAAAGGGATAAGGACAAGGGTTAACCCTTTCCCTCATATACACGCTTTCTGACGCCTCTGCAGCAGACGGCTTTTTGAAAACATAGTGACAAAAGAAGAAATTGCACAAAACGTGCAATTTCTCCTTTTGCCACAATGTTTTCCACTTTTTGTCATAGGTTATCCATTCAATGATGGAGATTTACTATGTTTTGACAAAATGCGTTCAAAGTCGTCTGCTGCAGAATTGTTGTATGAGGGAAAGGGTTTAGGGTGTGGTTGATTCCGATGATATCAGATATTGCTCTTGGAGTTTGAGAATCTTGTAGATTTTGTGAATAAAATTATTTTTGATGTGTATTATGACCAATTTCGGACCAAATTCGTTTTTTTCCCCAAGCAGAGTAATTTCCCTTGAATTTATATTTGGTTATTCCAAACAGAGTTATTTCCCTTGGACTTAGATTTATATAGACACACCATTTGACAGGGGCCTTCATGTCATTCCGACAAATTTCTATCTTGTATTTTCATGTCCCTTTTGCAAAGAAGTATGGGTTCATTAGGACTGTGAAAATTGCTTTATTTGATTACATGGTTTTCTATCAAATTTGAACTTTTATCATTGGTCAAGGTCAAACCTATGTTCAAGACAGCAGGTTAAAGGTTTAACCCCTTTCCCACATACAGCAAATCTGCAGCAGACGATTTTGAAAACATCTTTGGAAAAACATGGAAAATCTTTATAAATAGAGGAATAATTTCTGAAAAAAGTTGAAAATAATGTGGCAAAAGGAGAAATTGCTTGTTTTGAGCAATTTTCACTTTTGACACAATATTTTCAAAAGTTGTCTGTTGCAGAGGCGTAAGAAAGCATTTATATGAGGGAAAGGGTTAAGTTTAGTTCTCTAGTTTAAATGTTGATGGTATGAAATTTATTTGTAAATAGCAGACCTGAAGATGAACTGTAATGCTGTAATGAAATAGTTCTAGATAAGGGACATATTTAACCCTTTCCCACATACAGCAAATCTGCAGCAGGCAATTTAAAAACATCTTTGGAAAAACATGAAAAATCTTTTTAAATAGAGGAATAATTACTGAAAAAAAATGAAATTAATGTGGCAAAAGGAGAAATTGCTTGTTTTGAGCAATTCCCTTTTTGTCACAATATTTTCAAAAGTCATCTGTTGCAGAGGCATAAGAAAGCATTTACATGAGGGAAAGGGTTAAGTTTCCTCCTCTAGTTTAAATGTTAATGGTATGAAATTAATTTGTAAATGATGTTAAAATTTGTAAATAGCAGACCGGAAGATGAGCTGTAATGAAATATTTTAACTATGTGAACAAATATTGCAAAATATGTAGAAGTTTGCATATCGCAGACTGAAGATGTTGTAATGCTGTAATGAAATATGCATAGTTCTAGATATGGGACATATTTAACCCTCTCCTACATACAGCAAATCGGCAGCAGCCAACTTTAAAATCCTTTTTGCAAAAAAATGGAAACTATAAATTAAAGTATTATTATTGAATAGAGTTTAAAACATTTTGGCAAAAGGAATGAATTGCTCGTAAATGAGGCATCAGAAAGCATCTGTATGTGGGAAAGAGTTAATGTTCTAAAATCTTTATCTGACTTCTAAAACCTATGTTGTGGGTACTTAAAAGAATTGCATAGGGTTTAAATCAGGAATTAGAGACAGAGCTCTAGATATGGGGTGTTTCCTTATTTGACATTCTAACCCTATGTTGTGCGTTCTCAAAAGAATCGTCTCAGTGAGATGTTTCTTTTGAGTACCCGCAACATAGGATTTGGTTAAGTAATAAGCAATCTATTACAGGTAAAAGACCAGTTTACTCCCCCTTATCTAGTCCCCTGTAGAGAGATATTGTAACATTTGTAATGACGACTAGATGGTAATATTTACTGAAAAAGCTAACTTGCGATTGCCTTTAACCCTTTCCCTCATATAGACGCTTTCTGATGCCTCTGCAGCAGACGGCTTTTTGAAAACATAGTGACAAAAGAAGAAATTGCACAGAACGTGCAATTTCTCCTTTTGCCACAATGTTTTCCACTTTTCGTCATAGGTTATCCATTAAATTATAGAGATTTTCTATGTTTTGACAAAATATGTTAAAAGTCGTCTGCTGCAGAATTGTCGTATGAGGGAAAGGTTAAAGCAGACCAATTTTGAGAACATTGAGGTAAAAGGAGAATTTACTTAAAATGAGTGACTTCCCCTTTACCCACAGTGTTTTCAACTATGCGTTGATAACTATTGCCCCCAATTTCCCCCAATAGCATATTGAGTAAATGGTTACCAACACTTCTTGTGTAACCTTTCTTGTGTTGCTGTGTTCTACACTTCATCTCATCTTCATCCCTTTCCCACATACAACAAATCTGTAGCTGCTGATTTTGAGAACATCTAGGGGAAAATATGGAAAACATTGTGGTAAAAGGAGAAATTGCTCATTAAAAGTTGTCTGCTCAGGGGCGTCTTTATGTGGCAAATGGTTATAGTTAATTAGTAAACTGACATGTTCAGTTCTGTTCTGTAAAATGTGTTCCACATTGAATGTTATGTTTTTTTCACCATGTACATTTACTATGTCTTTTTGTGTAGCCTGTCTTGACAGATGGGATTACTTATTAGATGTCTGTCTGTCTATCATGCTTTGATACTTACAGGTGCTTTTTGTCGCCTCGGCAGCAGACAACATTTGCAAACAATATATAATGAGCAATTTCTCCTTTTGTCACAATGTTATAATCATACTATCATTTATAGATATGTACGTACGTGTAATTGCCATAGTTTTATCTTGATGATTTCAAAGTCTTCTTCTTCAGATTTGTTGTATGTGGGAAAGGGTAAACTGGCAGGCTACACATGTGTTCCTTCAAACTCTCTTCTTCTCTGTCTATGCAAGACTTGTATGCTATGTACAGACTGTGTTTGCTTTAACCCTTTCCCACGTACAGCATTACTGCAGCAGTCAATTTTGAAAACATCTAGGCAAAATATGGAAAATATCTATAAATGAAAGTATACTATGTATTAACCCTTTCCAACATACAACAAATCAGCAGACGACTTCGAAAATGTTTACTAACAAATATGGTAAATCTCTAAAATTGTTGGTATAATTACTGAAAAAAGTTGAAAACATTGTGGCAAAAGGAGAAATGGCTTGTTTTGAGCAATTTGTCCTTTCGTCACAGCTAGTGTTTTAAAAATTCGCCTGCAGCAGAGGCGTCAAAAAGTGTCTACATGTGGTTAAGAATTGTAAGACATCATCATGAGCAATTTCTCTTTTTTGCCACAAAAAAAGCCGTCTGCTGCAGAGACGTCAGAAAGTGTTAAACCCTTTCCCTCATGCATATTTTTTTTTAACCATTCACAGCTGAAATCCCTATGTGACCTGCAGTGACAGATAACACAGCAATTTCACTATTTCTCACAATGTTTTCAAGTCTGTCTGAAATGTTCTCTTCTGTATGTTATTTTCTTTCATTTCCTCACTTTTTCAACTTGGAGGGGGATGTTAAATAAAGATACATGTGCATCTGTTGGAAGGTACAAATACAGACTTATTTTGAAACATCTGCATCAGACTTTTGGAAGCATTGTGGCAAATTGGTTGTTTGATTGATTTAGGTTTAACGCCATTTTCAATAGTTTCAGTCATATCACGGCTACCAGTTCACGGCTACCAGTTCACCTACTTGTGTGCCTCCTGGCTTTCCCATACCAGTTCTCCATACAACAAACTTTCCGAGCAACTGGCTGCTTTTCCATGTAGACTGTTATCACCTGTCACAGTGACTTTTGTAACTATTATAATGGGCAATTTCTCCTTTTCCCACAACATTTTGAACTCTTTTCAATATTTATACTGTCTTTTATAGTGATTTTTCGTATTTTGCTTATATATTTTCAAAGTTGCTTGCATATTTCTTGTAGTTCAGAAAGGATTAAATAATGCGAAATGAGGAAATGAACTAACCCCAAATCCCAAGATGCAAATATTAGACAACTTCTAATAATGAACAGAGAAGAAAAAATGCATACCGGTACATATGATATTTACCTTTTCTATTTGAATTAACAACAATATTGCAGGAAATGTCTAGGCAAAAATATGGAAGATTTCTTCACATATGAATATAATTATTAAAGATTTGAAACCATTATGGCAAAAGGAGAAATTGCTTACAATGAGCAATTACGGTACTCCTTTAGTTACAAAGTTTTCAAAAATCGTCAGATGTGGATAAAATAAAATGCATCTATTCGGGAATGGATTATTATATATCAACTAGGTCTTCTCCATTATTTAATTGTGTTTACCAAAAAAATGGCCATTATCCACAATTTCTATCACTGTCCCAGAATGTTTTCTTCTTTGTCACAAAAGTATCATTCTCGTTTTCTATATTTTATAATTCTTTAAAACCTTCACAATCTAGAAGAGGCTCAAAATAACATGGTCCGTGCAAAACCAAAAAACAGACCTTTTACTCCCATCATACAACAATTCTGCAGCAGAAGCCTTTAAAAACACCTAGACAAAAATGTGTGAATTCTCTATAAATGAGAGTCTATTTATTGAATGGAGTTGTAAACATTGCGGCAAAAGGCAAAATTGCTCATGATGAGCAATGTTTGCCTTTTGCCACACTGTTTACAAGTCTATTCAATAATCAAAGCTCCAATCTTTATTCGAATCTACAAAAAGTTGACCGAGTCTTCTAACAAGCTCGTGTAAGTAATATCGTTATGTGAACAGTGTAGATCTTAATCGGACTATGCTGTTGCACAGGCTGATCTGGATCTATACTGACAATAAAAGCCAACTTGTATCTTTTCCCATGCACAGGCTAATAATTATAGGAAGATGCTACAATACCCCTTATCACAAGATGCAAGTCATTTCATTGTGTATCATTTGTATGTATAAATATGCCCGATATGAATGGAGAAACAAACTTGATGCATTTATAAATGTCTTTTTTGTAATAATGTTTTATGCAATTTTTACACATGTCTGTACTATTTTTTGATACCAATGAATTGTTGAAGTACATTGTCCAAGTTCTTCCCTTATTTACCACCAATACAACCTTGTCCGTCATAATTAAGGAACCAAAGGTCCTGGGTTCGAATCCTGTGATGAGCGGGTTCTACCTTTTGAATTTTTCCACACAAAATGACACGAGTACTGGTTAAGTCACCAGGAAGCAGACATCGAGCGTGATCAATATTAGCTATAAGCTTGTTTTGCAATCAATGTAAAATAAACAAGTTAATGTCGTATTGCAAGTTATACAAAATTCCACTACCGGACGAGGGCAGCACATTGTGTATTGTATGTGTATTTGTTGACAAAAACAGCAATGCACTGCTTACATTTTGGATACAGTCCTATCAAACATTTCTCATTTCGACCTTTGACCTGTAAGTATGACCTGGACCTTCCAGTTACAGGCCCGTGTCTTGTGCGCCACATGTCACCTCATCATGGTGGACATGTGTGCCCAGTAATTTGGGAATTCTGTGATGCATGGTTGAGATGCGGGCCGGACAAGGTAGTTCTATCCAACAGTTCTCATATTGACTTTTGACTTGTAAGTGTGACCTTGACATTTGAGGTATAGGCCTGGGTCTGGTGCGCGACTCACCACCTTATGATGGAGAACATGTGTGCCTAGTAACTTGGGAATCCTATGATGCATGGTTGAGATGCGGGCCGGACAAGGTACAGTCCTATCAAACGGGTTGGTGTGTATAGAAATTGCATAATATTGTAAACTGAAGAAAAATCTCAAAAAGCTGAAGCTTGAGTTTCTTAAGTTGATATTAACTCTCCCCCAGATACAGTTGACATTCAATGCCTTCACAGCAGACGTTTGAAAATATTGTGGGAAAAAGGAAAAATTAATTATAATTATACTTTAAATTTCTTTAAGATACCATTCAAACTGTAAGACCCTTTCCCTGATAGACGCTTTCTGACGCCTCTGCAGCAGGCGGCTTTTTGAAAACATAGTGACAAAATATAATACAAGCAATTTCTCCTTTTGCCACAATGTTTTCCACTTTTTGTCATAGGAAATCTATTTAATTATAGAGATTTTCTATTTATTGACAAAATATGTTCAGTCGTCTGCTGCAGAATTGTTGTACGAGGGAAAGGGTTATCCACAGTCAACACATGTTATAAATGGAAGTTATCTATCAAGGCATATGGAAGAAATAAAGTCTGCAATAAACTTGCATCAAATCTCAACATGTGGCTCCAATAGCCTTTCTGTACTTTGTACAGGCAATCTTAGCCCCTACCAACATACAGAAAATCTGCAGCAGAAGACATTACACACATCTAGGTAAAATAGGAAAATATATCTATATTTGAAAGTATAATTAATCAATAGGGTTGAAAGCAATGAACAATTCATCCTTTTTCCACAATGTTTTTAAAAGTTGTGTGCTGTAGAGATACATAAAGCATCTGTATGTTGGAAAGGATTGAATACATTGACAGAGAGGGATAACAAGAGCGCCGCAAGCAAACACTAACGCTCGTCTTCTTTTTTCTAAGTAAAACAAGATGTGTTTGTGAAACACTGATGCCCCCCAATGGCAACATCTAGGTCAAAGGTCAAGGTCGCAAGGTATACACATGTGAAATATGGTAGCCTTACCTGTTATTGTTCAAAAGTAGTGGGGAAGGTTAAAAAAAAATTGTGAATGGCAACATCTAGGTCAAAGGTCAAGGTCGCAAGGTCAAAAATGTACTGACAGAAAGGTCATGTCACAAGGAATACACATGTGAAATATGGTAGCCGTATCTGTTATGGTTCAAAAGTAATGGCCAAGGTTAAAGTTTTTTTCGAGAATGGCAACATCTAGGTCAAAGGTCTAGGTTGCAATGTCAAAATTGTTGGTACTGACAGAAAGGTCATGTCACAAGGAATACACATGTGAAATATGGTAGCCGTACCTGTTATGGTTCAAAAGTAATGGCCAAGGTTAAAGTTTTTTTCGTGCAGACAGGCCAAAAACTACATCTAGGTCAAAGGTCAAGGTCGCAAGGTCAAAAATGTTGGTACTGACAGAAAGGTCATGTCACAAGGAATACACATGTGAAATATGGTAGCCGTATCTGTTATGGTTCAAAAGTAATGGCCAAGGTTAAAGTTTTTTTCGAGAATGGCAACATCTAGGTCAAAGGTCAAGGTCAAAAATGTTGGTACTGACAGAAAGGTCATGTCACAAGGAATACACATGTGAAATATGGTAGCCGTACCTGTTATGGTTCAAAAGTAGTGATCAAGGTTAAAAGTTTTTTTCGTGCAGACAGGCCAAAAACTACATCTAGGTCAAAGGTCAAGGTCGCAAGGTCAAAAATTTTGGTACTGACAGAAAGGTCATGTCACAAGGAATACACATGTGAAATATGGTAGCCGTACCTGTTATGGTTCAAAAGTAATGGCCAAGGTTAAAGTTTTTTTTGTGCAGACAGACAGACAGACCAACA